>VWZN01021527.1:138964-211188 GCA_013396955.1 Regulus satrapa | reverse complement strand
CGCAAGCGGCGCTTCCGCAGCGTGAGGGGCCGTGAGGGGCCGAGAGCGGCCCCCCGGCCTCAGGCGCTGGCTTCGGCCGCGGGCACATGATTTACGGGTAGCCCGCTTGCCACGCATCGATAAAACACCCAGGACGCGCAAGGACAGCGCTGGGCCTCGTGTAAGGAACTATTCACGAACTTCTCCCTAAGTGAAAGTAAACTTTGCGACAGCAGTCGCGGCCGGCAGATGAATTTCAGCCTCGAGAAGAGATGACCGAGAGCGGACCTCATTAATGTGTATAAATACCGAGAGAGGGCCGGGGTGTGTGTGCTAAGAGGGGGGGATCGGGCTCTTCCCCGTGGTGCTGAGCAATGGGACAAGAGGAAAAACTGATGGACGGGAAGTTCCACCTGAAAATGAGACAGAATTCCTTTACTGTGCAGTGACCATGCATGGGAGCCAGTTGCCCTGAGGCTGTAGAGCTCCTCTCTCTGGAGATAGTCGAGAACCGTCTGAACACAATCTTGTGCCTTGGAGGTTGGCCCAGGTGACCCACTGTGATCGCTTCCGACCTTAGCCATTCTGGGATGCTGTAAATCTCTATGAATACTCATGGCAAACAATGAGAATATAAAAATTTACCGCAAGTTTTTCAGTAATCAGTGTTTTAAAATACCACCTAAAAGGTGCAAATAAAATACAGTCAGGATTGTTAACATAAGGATTAAGAAGCAATAAATAACTGTCCACTTAAATTTAAACATTAGAAGGCAGAGGTACAACCATACACTTGGAACAACAAACCAACCAACCAACCAACAACAAAAAACCCAACCCAAAAAAACCCCAAGAAAACAAGCAAACCAAAAACCCCCCAAAAACTCAATAAACAATTACAAACTGGATTTACTATCAGCATTGGTGTTCCGCTGTCACAAGCATTTTCCTTAACCCAAACACACATTGGTTCTCATTTTTGTTAGCGATGGTTGCCACAAGTCCTGGAAAACCATGGTGTTCCTTCTTGAAATGGTTGCATACCTCTCTTCTAGCCGACACAAATGGGACTTTCTTGGTCATACCACACACCTCTCTACTTGACTCCCTCCCCTCAGCCAGCAAATGAACTTTCACCCTCACAGGCAACACTTGAGCTGTACTCGTGTTTACAACCAAGGATTCCAAAACTGCTACTCTGAAAACCATTCAAGGTGCAATTTATACTGAGACCCACCCTGCGAACCAGGCAGAGCTGGCAGCGTTTCCTCCTGGCAGGGAACAGTGGTGCTCTAGGAAACCTCACTGGGCACTTTCTACTCTCTTCAGGCACAGTGACTTCGCTGAGTATCTGTCAAAAGTCCATTTTACAGATAGCTGGGCATGAATTACACAGTCAATGTTACAGTGAGGTCACACATTGACAGTTATGTCTGCAACTGGAATCCTGTCTTCAAAACTATTTAGATCTTCAGTAAATGCTGGTTTATTTTAAACAACATAACTTGGAATATCCAGGCTTGTCTTTGTGTAGGGAGAGTGCTCTTTACAATAGTGCTAACGTTTGTTTGCACCCTGAGCTGTATGAATTTTGCCTGGGAGTTCTGGAAACGATTCTGAATTCAGGAGAATGGTGGATTATATTCATAAAACAAGCGTGCCACTGACCTTTCAGCACAAGAGAATAGATGTGAATCAGGGACCTGAGATTCATCTAAAGGAACACAGTGGAAACACACAGGATGAAAGGCTTTAAAGGCTTTACAAATTATATTTGGATGGGGGAGAGCAGGGAGAAAGAGAATGTGGGAAAAAGAAGAATGAAAAAGGATCCTGCTGTTTAGCTCATGCATAAACTGTATGTGCCTAGCCAAAGGTCACTCCTTTTATTTTCTCATTAATTTCAATGACGGTAAATGGTATATGAAGAACAATCTAAAAATAAGAACAGCCAGAAATAGCTTAGGTTTTTTTGTATGACAGCGTGGCAGGAAGAAAAACCTGAACTGAAACTTCATTCCAGATCTTTACTTCTGGCTTTTGAAAAAGTAGTGACTTAAAGTTAATGATTTAAGATGAATTGTAAATCTATTTAGAGAAGTTAAACAAAAATTAAGTGGTCTACTTTTTAATGTATTTTCCAATAAAGTTTTTATACTCTGTGTACACTGAAATTAATTCCTGAGGGTTTTTTTTTTTCATCTACCACTCTTGTGAGAAAGGGTGTACATGGACAGTTTTGAGGGAGAGTTTTCTGGGTTCTAAAAACAAGTGAAGAAAAAAACCCACTAAGAACTAGGCAGCTGTAAACAAATCAAGGAGGAATAACAGCTTTGAGAAGCCTTCAGGTGCATGCAAAAGTTGGCACAAGGAAATTGCCATCCATAGCAACTGAAAGTAGAGGCTGAAATGGGAGCCTAAAAGGACAATGTATGTTTTGCTGTGGGGGTCATGAATGGCTGCCTCAAACAAATCTTCAGGCAACAGGAGCTCTTCATACAGAGACTGATGCAACATCTGCCAACCTTTATTTCCTAGGAATAATGGGCCAATATCTAGAAGGTGATCTCCAGGCAAGGTGAAACAGATTCTACAGCAGCACTGAAAAGATTTTTTAGGATTACTCCACCAGCTTTTAAATTTTTTTGCAGCAAATGTGCAAATCTGCATCGACTTGTAGCATATTTGACTGTATGCTGAGTTTACATTTGCAAAAAGAGGACACCAGCTCCCCTAAGTTCTCATCTTCTGTTTATGCCAAATAGCAGTATGGACCTTACGGTTAACACACATGCAATGGTTCACTTTCTGTGGAGAGGTTAGGAATTGATAAAGGTAAAATGATAAGCAACAACAATTAAGTATCCCAGCTGGAACATTTGGGGTATATTAGAAGTGAGATGACCTGCTCAAAGCACCAACTTTGGATCTTGCTTTCAATCCTTAGGTCACTGTATTTCCTGCACAATCATGGTCGTATTTCTGATGGGATCCCAGACAACTAATTTGATTTCTCTCGGCCTCAGTTTGCCATCTGTAGAAGAAGAAAGGAATTTCCAGACCTCAGTGTATATGACAAAGATTAAGAGATACTCCAGGTGTAACAGTACAATGTAGTAACTTTGGCAGGAAAGGTGTCTGAATGATTTCTTGCTCGCTTGCAGCCTCCCTGACTCTATCCTGGCACTGTAATCTGTTATTCTATTTAGTTTTTGAAACCTACCCGCAGTCCAGACCACTGCAATGACCTGGGTTAAAAATACCACATCACACACCCCCCCGCCACGTTCTTGAAAGATTTTTAAACTGAAATCCAGTTGTTATTGAAGCTTCAGCCGCTGCTGGCCTGTCATGAAAAAGACCTTGAAAAGTGACATGTCATACTCCAACATCAGACAATGAGCTGCAGTAATCCAGAGGGATGTCAGAAAACAGCCTTTGCAAAGTCACTGTTTTTCAAGAGGAAAAACACCCCTCACGTATGAGATGGGTTCAATATCTGGTCCTACTTGATTAGTCTTGGGGCTAGGGATGGAACAGGTGCCAGCTGAAAGCTAAGGTAACAGAACCATTACATAGGGATGTATTTTATCTCCTTTATCTCCTTCAAACACCAACCGCTTCCACAAGACTGACAGACTCCAACGCTCCCTTTGCATCCCTAACGCCACATCCTCTTGGACTGCTTCTTGGCAATCAGTTTGAAAGTGCTGCCTCAAGCAGGTCACTGCTGGTTTTCCTCACTACAGATAAGAGACGGTAGGAAAAGAAAGAAAGAAATGGTTCAGAGAACTTGTCAGCTGCAGAAATGAAGCACAGGTTTTCTCAATCCTGCCCAATGCACTGACTACAAAGCCTCATCTGCTGCTTGGTGAGGGCTGCTGCCTCCCCAGAGGGACTGTGTGCCATGTGCAGCAGCAACAGCAGACCTTGGAGCAGGGAGGAGACGTGTCTGGAAAGGAGCTGAGGTATTTCTCTAAATGTGTATTAGTTTGTTGGTTTCAATACCAGAATCGGTGATTAAGAGTTTGTTAATTGGCAACAAATTAAATCAGTTTAAATTTCCCTGGCTCAAAACTGTTTCTGGCTCACAACAAGGGAAAATTGATTCAACACAAAAATTTGGAAATAAAGTAGTACAGTCACAGTGGTCTGGCAACAGATCTGAGGGTGAAGATATGGAAAACAGCAAATTACATGTTGTGCAGCAGTTGCTAATCTAGGGCATAAATATAACAAGGGTCTTTTAAGCCAGGAGAAGGACTGATAATAACATTTTATCCTGGCTTTTGTTAACGGCAGTTAAAAACTGGAATGTTAGGGGAAAGAAGTTCAAAGAGAGGCACCCGAAGTGATTAACAGGAATATATCTTCAGGAGATAGATGTTTACATGCTTGGCTTATGAGAAAGCAGCCAAGAAAAGAAAAGACAGAGGATCCTTCCAAGGGACCTGGGTGGAATCCCAAAGAGCATTACATAGAGTGTAAGCATGGAAAGAAGAAAAAGAAAATTCATGATAACTATAAAAAGTTCTGACAGCCACAGTGGACCAAAACCCTAGAGAGGTTGGTTGGCTTCCTACATGTTATCAGCAGAAAGTTGTATTCAACATTCAGAAAAAATTTAGAAATAGAAAAGCCTCTCCACTCGCCTGTGTGATCCCAAGCAAAAAAATGAAGGACAGCATCTTTTTTAGCTCTCAAAGCAGGTCAGATTCAGAAAGAATAATTCACAACCCACACATAAGTCAATGGCCATTATGTTTGCTCAGACAAGACCAGAATTTGATTAAATGCTTATGAGCATGCAGACTTTATACTATATCAACAAAAATCTGTTTTGCAATGAGATTATTTATACCAAAGATAATTTCAATTGCTTCTCTGAGATCTCATAAAAATACAAAATCCCCAGAGGACTGTGACAGTCAGAGTGTAATATTCTAAGAAATATTTTTATTTTTACTTTTTTTTTTTTTTTCCAAGATTGGCAAAGAGGCTGGTTAAAACCTTCACAGAACCATGCAGCTAAAAAAAAGAACCTGGGCATTTTCTGATTCCAGAAGCAACACAGCCATATCTTGTAGTCTCTGATGTTTCAGAGTGTGTGGACTTGAGCAGGGTGGTAAACACTTAAGAATGACTGAAGTTCAAAAACAAACAAAAAGAAGCCTTGAGCTCACTCTTGTAGTAAATGGGAAAAAAAAGTGAGGGAAAGCTTGGCAAAAATCAGCATAATAGAGGGCTTATTGTTGAATCTGAAAGCTTCATTTTCCAACGGTGTCTCTTTTCTGGGAAGCTGCACAACCACTCTGAAAGCGCTTTCTATAGAGATGATAAATCTGTGGTGGAGATTTATGCACATTCAGATTAAGTCAGGAAATCAGTAATGAAAAGGATAATTAAATAGAGAGACAAAAACCTAGAAGAAAAATTACCAAAAGCTCCCAAAACAAACAACAGCTAACAATACACCATATATATCAGGTCCTGGGATTCTGACTCTGACTTTGGCACCCATTCTTGCTTGAGCAACACACAGGGTAAGCAACCTCATCCTCTTCCTCACTGTGTTTCCCAGGAGTCTAGAAACAGGACAGTGTGTGAAGAAGCAGATTCTGTGAGAGCAAGATGAGGCATGGTATCTTTAGTCCTCTCTCTATTTCTTTTTGCAGAAGTCTTAATTCATCAGGTGAAAAAGCAGGTATAAAAACATAGGAAAAAGGAATTCTATACTTATTTATGGAACTGTTTAGGGCCACAGCACTTCTGGTCCTAAGGAAGCATCCAAAAAGGAGGAGAAAGATAAAGAGACAGTCAATCTCAACGAACTACAAACAAACAAAAACCAAACAAGAAGTGGTTGGAAGAGTTCCTGACAGCGGCTTGCAATTCCAGGATACTGAAGCTGGGTTAATGCTCATCTTTTTGAAGAGTTCCACCATGCATTCAGAGTGCTGGCTTGTGCTCAGCACTAAAGAGGCAGCCAAAGAGGTTCTTCTGTTAGCAGCTGTGCTAGACTCCTGCTCTGTGGTTGAACTAAACCCTGGGTTAAAGAGGCTGCTCTCGTGTTTAGCTTCAGGCGTGCCAGCTGTGTGCCTGAGCCAGCAGCCTCAGGGCTGGGCTGGCAGGGCAGCCCTCGGTGCCCCTCAGGAGATTTCAGCCCCACGATCACGAGACTCAGGTGCCTGGAGCTGCACTGTGAAAATCCCCAGTGCAGTGATGCCTTTGTCACAGCCTTACTTGTGCTGCTTTCCTGCAGCACCAGCCTGTAAAGAAAACTACCCTCAGTAACCCAGAGGCACTGTGCCAACTGGCTGATCTAGCAGCTTTTTATTCCAAAAGGGAATTTTTGCTTGGGTCACCCCAAAACTTCAGTGGCAAAAGAACAGGGAATTCCATCAGCTGGTAGCACTAGCAGATTGCTGTCCTCTGCCTTGATACTGTGAGGAGAAAATCAAGTGTTCCTGAGATAAATGAGAGCTTTTGAACATTACAGTCTCCATTTCATAACCAACAGCTCTGTCTTTCTAAGTAAGCAAGGGTCTGTGAGTGCTGCTTTTGACAGAGGTCACTTCTTCCCTTTTGACTTGCAAAGATGTACAGCCAACTCAGAATGTTGATGGTAAAGCAAACACACTGACTTGAATAAAATTTAGCAAAAAAGCCCTTCTCTTTTTTATGCCTGTAGCTCTAAAATATGAAAACTTAGTAGTGTCATGGTCCCGTGTGCAAACTTTTCCAGCTTTAAAGATATGGTGTACAAATGCCACAAATCCATGACAATCTTTAGTTTCTGCACCATGACTTTTAAATTAATTAATTTATTTACTTTCTAAATGTTGTCCCAGTTCTCTAAAGTGGATTCAGTCCTACTATCTGATTAATCTCATGTGGGAACTAAAGACAAATGAAAAAATTGACTTCTAAAAGATGTGGATCTGCTTCCAAGTTTTGCAGTGCAAGATGATTTGTAGCAGAAACTATTTATAATCCTTTCTCTCACACCACTGGACAAAAAATTTAAAAAAAAAAATTAAAAAAAAAAACCTCCACAAAGAGTGGAGCAATTCCAATTTCTGCTTAAGAGTTCTGTTCTCGTCAGTGTGCAAAATGCTACTTCAACCCCTTCCCTACTCTCCTTTCTGCTATCAAGAATAATTCACAACAGTTTGAACTTTTTTCCATGGGACTGGTTGAGTTTATGGATGACAATTTACTTTCTGCAATTAATATGCCAGGCTCCATTCAAACAAAAATCTCCATGCAAATCTCCATGCAAATCTCCATTTACTAATCATACAAATCAAGACAATCTCCCTTAAACACCAAATCTGATGACAAAGTATTCCACTGCCATTTGGAGATAGATGGGAGTTTAACTGACACTTACATTGGTGTGAATAAAAAATGGATATAACAGGCAGCCATGCAAAGTAGGGACCACACTCGAGGACTGGCTTTGCATGTGGACGTTACTCTGGCCTCCTTCACATCAACAAGTCATCTGCACGAGATAATCCCAGCCAGAAGGAAAAAGCCAGCAAAAGTATCGAGTGCTTTGAAGTGTGGTTTCAAGATCAACATGAAACTTATCTGGGAAGTAATGTAAATAACAAAAGTGGCACATTTAAATTAGGATTTAACTACTAACTCGGGAGTTTGGCAGTTGAGATTACGGTTGATACCAGTGACATGTCTGATGGTATTTGAAAGAAGGGATGATCAACAGGTAGAAACATATAATCAAGTTGGAGAAAACAATAAATGCAAGTACTATAGCTTTAGGGTTACACAGTGTACAGGGAATTAAAGGAAAGTACTAAAAGTTAGTAATTGCAGAAGAAACTAAAAGGTATCAAACCCCCAAGGTTTGATCAATCAGCAGGGTGCTTTAGAAGTCCAGTGATCATAACAGGAAATATGTGAGCAATGTGATTCAGAAATTACCAAGGTAACTTAAGGTTTCCTCTGGAAGGATGCCAAGCATAGATTTGGTTTATCTCAGAAAAGACTGAAGGGAAGCTCAACAATGTAGAATCCAAATTCATCAAAAGCGAAAGGAAAGTGTCCCCAGGGCTCTGCATTAGGAAAGCAGCACCTCTGTTTAACAAGGAGAGAGTCCCAGCTCAGAATGAGCCTCACCCGTGGCTGCACAGGAAAGCTGTGAGAGAACAGAACACAGTTCTCCACCAGGAAACTTATAGTGGCTGCTGAAAGTTATCCTAAAATGAAGGAAAAAAAAATCTGCTTAAAAAAACACTCTGGCTAAAACAAGAACAAAATCCTTCTAGGCGGAGTTACTTGATTTAATGCATAAATACAGCCTGCTGCTCTTAAAAACCAGAAAGGACTGCTCATGGACTAAGAGAAGAGAGAGATAACATTAAAAAACCTAGAAAGCTGAACTGAAAAAGAGGGAGATATATAGATACAGATTCAGTATAAAAACCTGCCAGCTTTGAGGTCATCCTTTGTACAAAGTGTCTTACTGCATGTCACAGAATTCAGACATTATTTCTGTAGTCATGGTCGCCAAATTTTCTAGAATATAATGAACAGGTACCATTTGTGACCCAATTTTTTATACAAGAATATAATCCCTTATTAATTATAATCCTTAGGCTGGCTTCAATTTATTATTTTTTTTAGCAAGATATTATTCTATGCCAGAGTACTTCTCCCTGAAGAATACATAAGGAGTTAACTCACACATAGATGGATATTGTTACTTATCAGCACTTCACTGCCATTACCATGGCAGCAAGGCAAAGACCATTTTGTTCTGCCCCATTCTTCCCTCAGAACTGACAGTTTGCTTCCAAATACAGAATCTTAACAGAAACTAATGTCTGAGGCCAAGTTTTGCATTGTGTTCTAAAAGCTCAATCTGATACGAAGTTTAGTGAAAAGGTGGCACAAAAGGCTGTCGTTTCATAAGGCTGAGTATTAGGAGGCTGATTATGCTGTTTGCAATACAAAGTGCATAAAAAGAATCAAACAAAACTCAGATCAAACATTTTCTGGGTAAAATGTGCCCCAAAAGCTATCTGCATCTCCTTTTGCTGCTCACAGGCAAGTGCAGGGATCAGCTTGCTGCTGCTGCCTACAGGACACCTGTGATTGCCAAGAAGGAACACGTACAGTGAAATTACAATAGGTTACTCAGGAACGTGTGGAAAACAGCAAGTGGAGCCCACCAAAGGAGTAGTCAAGAACATGTAACATGCCAGCCATCATTACACTTCACATCTGCATATCCAATAGGTTATCAATATTAATAGGACAGCTGGTGCAGGAGGAGACTGCTGGGACATCAGAATTGCACTTTTGATTTATTCTGACAATTTAGAGCTTGTCTAAAGAATAAAAAGCAAAGAACGCCACAGACAAGTAACCTATGGAATATGATCACTTCCAAGCTGGCTCAGGCTCTTTATCTGGCTCCACAAAGGTGAAAACTTAAGGAGTCTCTGTGACATTAAATAAAATTCCTCCACCATTCACCAAAGCTTCATGGATGAACAACTCATAGGAGCTCCCCCCCCATTCCTGAGTAGAAACAATTTGGATGAGATACAGCAGGCAGGAGAGAAAGGCTTAGTGAAACAGAGCTCTGACACAAACAAGCTGGGAAACAACTGGAAGGGAAGGTTGAGAAGACAGAGAAATGCAGGGGAAGCAAAAGGCAGCAAGTCTTACTCTTCTGGACAGGAGGCTCAGACTCTGTGTGTGTGTTTGTGTGTGTGAACAACATGAAAGATCCAGATGGTCTTCTCCAGCCAACAGTGCAGTTTGCTCCTGTAGGTCCTGGGAGACAGTTACCTGAACAACCTGTTCCCTCTTGTAAAACCTGCCACGTAATCCATGATTATCTTGCTGAGCTGACCACGAAGTAATAAAGTACTCAGCTGCTCCCCCCTTTATGTCACAAACACTGTATAAAGCTGTGTTTTGTCTACTGCAGAGTAAGGGTTAATATCTGCACAGGAACAGAGGCAGACAAGAAGAAATCAAGAAAGGGGATAGAGTGAAGCTGCAGGCTGCAACAGTTATGCCATTTGATTCCGAGCTTTAAATAAACTCTTTGAAGTAGAAGGGGTTTTTTATATTAAAAAAGCTGCTTTTCAGTCTGCATCACTGTTTACAGTTGCAAAAATTGCTCTGCTTGAACCCTAAACTGGTTATTCAGCATTGAAAAAAACAGTGGAAAATTTATGTGCAGATCCCCATCATTCCCACAGCTCCCGTGCCACATCCAACACTTATTAGCTGCAGCAGTATTAAGGCTTACAGTTATATTTATATTATTTTTGCAGGCACAAAAAAAGAGGCAGTTCAAAAACCTCACCTTCATCCCTACAATCCACGAGCTGAATGGTATGGCTTCACAACTGAAAAGTCTGAATTAACTACAGAAAAATAATATGTGTAATTTCTGTGAACTTCACTTACTGAAAAGATCTTCAAGAGCCACAAAAAAGAATGTCCCATGTGAACAAATAAATGCTGAAGCTGCTGAACTGGGTTTCATAGCACTCTCCTTTCTCCTACACCTCATTAAATTAGATTATAAATATCAAGCAGAAGTGCAAATAACTTCCTGAATGGAGACCAAGCTTGCACCTACCTGAGAAAGCACGACAATTTTGCCAACCAAATCTACATAATATATCCTTTTGTTAAAACCAGAAAATTGAAGAACAGGAGGCATGTCAGAGCTTTCAAAATGATGGGTAATGTCTATATGCAACGGTGGGAGAATGTCCTTGTTATTCTCTACTATATAGACTTGCTTCAGTATTTAAAGGGCTCACCCTTGCTGCCTTTGTGATCTCCAGGACTTTGGAGATTTGACAGCACTTCTATTGGTATGAAAATTTCCAAAGCTTTCTATTCTCCACGAGAACTAATGAAGAGGGCCTCAACAAATAGTTGCTATGCATTTGTATTTCTGTAAGAGCTGTAAATTGAGAATTGCAAACTTGACTACGTGCAATATCAAACATGAAGTCCCAGAAGTACTGAGCTGTAATAAAACAGGCTAGGAAGCAGTTGTTAATTTAAACTAAATTATATAAAGGAACAACTGCATTTCCAAGAACAAAGCCCCAAACAACAAAAAGCAATGAAGAAAAGACAAGCCTACACATATTTCTTCTAAAATGGCTCTCCAAAGGGAGAAAACTTCTAATTTACAATAAAATTTTATGTGGGACTTTAAGGTACGGTGAAACACAATCCTAAGGCTTGTTCCAGAGATAGCAACAAATGGCTACAAACCCCTTAGCAAAGTGTTGTGATGAAAAAAACCCAAAGCTATACAGCGGTCAAGTGAGATGAAATGCTGGCAGTTAGCCAAATATGGGTTCAGGATGATATAATTTGCCATGCTCAGCATTGATTGCTATTGCAAAGCTGCTCTGGAATCAAAATCCTGATCGTAATCCATCAAACCAGTAACTACAGTGAGTCAAATGGCTGAGAAATTGTGATGACACAGCTGGCTGTAGGGATGGTGCTAGAACTTAATAAGTGAAGCTGCTATTAGCATGTAGAAAGCTTTAGAGAAAGGGAAAAGCAGCGTGGTGATTACTGATACCCTCAACACAGGAATGATATCAAAAGTTTAATTAAAACCAAATCATGCCGTGCTGATTTTCGAAGGAGAAATACTTATGCCTGCTGCTCACAATTCAAACAAAAGGTGTGTCTATACATCTCTTCACCTGGTACAAGCAGAAAAACTTAGTTCTCTTCCTAATCAGCTACAGTCACAGGCTAAGTTCAGGGAGCACCAAGAGAAAGAATCAGAATGGTGGACAATTCACACCAACTGGAAATCGCTTTCCCAAGCTGGCAATAGGAATACCACTGTGACACAAAACTGATTTTGCTCGGGCCACTGTTAGCACTCTGCCTCTCTCTTGCCTTCTGGACAGGGTGTGAGAGACTGACCCAGACTGTCCATGCAAAATCCAGCTGGGCACTTCTGCCTCCACGAAAGCAGAATTCAAGGACACTCAGCAGTTCTGACCAAACTCTGCTAAGCTTGACCTGGTAAAGAAGTCTCCAGTGTGACTGAAATCCAGCAACAGCATTCCCCACTTTGGTTTGTTCTTCCGATTGCCTCTGACCCTTCATCTCCCATCTGTGGGATTCTTGCCTTTAGTGTATTTTTTTCATCTAAATATAGCAGCTCTTCAGTCTTTTTGTCTCTCTGCTACAACCTTGGCTGCCTTTAATGGATCCCGCATGAAATTAGACCTAGTTTGCATTCTAATCAACTTTGGTGACTTATGCTTTTAATTAATCCTTAATATTCCTCCTGTCTCCATGGATGGTGCATTATAAAAACCCGTTTATATGTGTCATTGTGGTTTCAACTTCAGGGGAAAATGTCTCACAAATGGTATATATACAAGAAATATATGCAATTTATCATAAAACATTATGATTTTATTCTCTCCAGCTGGAGTAGCAGACAAGTTAATATGTTTTTCCAATTGAAAAAGTTCCACGTGATTTATGATTCCACAAGGAGCAGGGGTCCAACAAGGCCTCTACTTGGATACAACCTCTGTGGGATTCTCAACATATTGTAACTTGCTGGGTGTGAGTAACTCCTCTCCAAAAACCACAGCACGCCTCTGAGTGCCTTGCACGCAAAGATTTAACAGGTTAATTGACCAAATCATGCTCCCTTCAATAGCTCCTTTGTGTTCCAAATTTGACCCACAGAAGAGCTCTGAAAGTTCAGAGCACAACATAAGTGGTAAGTGTTACTGGGTCACATTTTGAGGTTCAGAATCAGTTGTTACTTGGTGTTTATTCAGCTTCCATTAAAGTAGAACACTGAATCAAAAATGAAGAAAGGACCTCCAAATTTCACCCATTATTAATAATTTGATGTTTTCAACTCAATTTAATGTTCTCTGACGTTTTTTACTCTTGCCTGAATATCACTCCAAATATAGCACTCTCACTTATAAAGTGTCACTTATAAAGTGTGACTTATTGCTAGCCAGCCTGCTTATCTGATAGTTGAATGAACCAAGAGTTTCTATGAAGGTTCTTGAAACAATCTTTCACTTCACTTATATTCATTGCCAGTTTCTGACTGTATTTAACAATAATTAGAATAATCACTCCAGAAATGACATCTGGAAAAATGCATATCCTAGAAATATTCATAAACCAGCAACTTCCTTTGAGACACGAAGATCTTTTCCCCTCATATCAGACATATGGGACTGGCATCAAGTCTAACCTGCAAGTGTTCAGAGCAGTGAGAGTTTTCTTCACCCCCATAAGATTTAGTTCTTTTAGCATTTCACATCTCCTCCTAAGTATGTTTTGCTAAAATATTTACTCACATTGTTTTTATTTGGAATAGAAGAGTTAAAAGATAAGTTGGGCAGTAAAATTCTGAACCAATCATCTAAAACACTTGGTCCCAGGAAAATAATACAGGAAAAATAAGGGGCCCACTGCCATGACTGCCACTGAGGCTTCACCTTCTGCTCCCTGTCAGCTCAGCAGCTCGCAACACCAGGACTAAAAGCATGTTTGTCAGTCTTGTGGTTTTCAGATATTATTTGTTTGCTAAAGTAAAGCAATGGTCATTTGTACATTTTAAAGATTAGGGGACACACCTGTCAGCTGAGGGAGTGGCATTTCAGCCAGGAAAGAAAACTTGAACTTGTTAATACCAGCGTCACAGGGGCGTATCATAAATCTGATCTCAGTCACAGTCAGTAGGTGATGGGGAAGAAAGAGCGTGACAAGAATGAAAGTGGGCAGGATGGCTTCTCCACTAAAGTCTCCCACTTTCCAGGACTTTGTAACTTGGGCACCTTCCTTCTGGCATGGTGGAGATCATCAAGATCAAGATCTTAATCATTCAGGGTTTGAACAAGGGAAATGGCAAACAGCACCCAAGTGTGTGTCGTCTTATATGAGTGACAACGCCTAAAATCCAAATAATTGCCTGCATCAAGGCCAGGCTCCTCAGTCCCTTGCAGAACTGAAACATTAAAGTCTAAGAGACCATGGGAGATGGAGCATAATTTCTTAATGCTGGCTGATTTTACTCTGAGGCTGCCAGAGTCTGAAAGAAGGCAAGCCCAAACTGTGTTATGATCTCAGTGGTTACTCAAAGGTATCATCTGGAGAAGCACTGGGCCAGACTGGAGATCTTTTTCATTCCACTTCTGTCAACTTCAAAAGAACTTTAACCAATTATGTGAGCATTATAATATTTCAGCCTAAGGTAAATGAACCTCAGAGAGAAAACTTACTTGCAGTTCAATCCTAGGGAAGGAAACAACTCAGCTTCAGGATTTAATCCCTTTAAAGGCACCTGATTTTATTGAGGGAGAATTTTATCCCAAATTCCTGAACACATTAAATATATAAAAATTACTGAATAATTTTTTTTTTTTGCTTTTTTTTTCTTAGTCAAGAGCCCAAAAGATGTCTTGGATTCAGAAATTCTTGCAAACAAGAAGATACATGTTTCCAAAAGCATCAGTAAAATAAATCAAAAAAATATCATCAGAAGTTTAAGATAAATTAAGGTGAGAAACACTTTTCTGTATCAACCTAAAATTTGTACTTAAAAAATTAAACAAAAAAAAAATTATGACTATTACATATAGTCACAGGTAGTCAAATGTAGAAAGCTTGGGGTTTGCTCATATGCAGGGCAGAAATATTTAATAATAATGTGCAATACATACAAAAAAAAATACAAATTTAAAAGCCAAATTATGTAAATCAAATACAGAGCATCTCTCAGCAGCAAGTTACTCCAAGATTTCAATGAAAGCAACTTATATCAGTATAAAGTTCTCTCCATTTCCAAAAAATCCTTGTTCTGAAAGTCTTTTCACTTGCTTTGACTAAAGCTGGCACCTTTGCCATTTGCACAAAAACATTTCCTGATTGCTATGTAGGAACTGAAGCAAGGAGTCGTGTAAGTGCCAGTCAAGCTCTCCTATGTGAAACACTGGGGAAATATATTAAAGTCACTCCACAGTCTAGACAAGCTCAGCACTGTCTGCCTTAAAAATTGTGGTTCAGCCATACCCAAATGCATGAGCTTGTTTTCAAACAGTAATATCTTTCAGAAATAATTTGCTTACCTTTGATAATTTGTGAGTGTTTGCTGTTTAGTCAAACATTCCTATGGTGAATAATTTTTTTTAGTAGTTTTGAAAAATCAGAAGAAACATTTCACCTGGTCACAGCTGCCAAGGAGATGGAACTTGAAACAAGAAACAAACAAAAACATAGTGCAAAAATCATAATCAAATTGTGAGTGAACAAAACTGAACTGAATGGGGGAAGGTGTGATGTGTCCCTAAGTTAAACGTTTTTTTTTAAATTAGAATAAATAAATAAAAAAGAAAAATTAGAAAACAAAGTTTATAATCTTATTACTTGCACATTAAAAATATTAAGAATCAGCTTTCTGTGAGAACAGAAGTGGGGAAAATCTTGCCTTTACTGTAGTATTAAAAATCAAGTTAGTATCTAAAAATAGAGGGGATGCAGAAGAGAATGCCAGAACAGACTTAGCCCATCTTGGCAGGTGTGTGTTCCACATTGCAGAGAAAAGTTCTTGAGCCTCCTTCAAAACTCCAACATTTCAAAGCCTGCATAATCAAAAAAATCTTTCCTCTTATAAACTTCTATTTTCCTTGCTGTGCATTAAAATGATTTCCCATGCCCAGTGGAAGGACAACTTATCACTGTACTTCTTAGAACAATTTCTGTATTTTCAATTTTATCTCCATTTTGCTTTTCCTTTTTTTGGACTAAGAAGTCTCTTTCCTCACTTTATCTCATTAGCTGTATTTTCTCAGCTTTCACACTATCCCACCCTCCCTAGGCTTGGGTTCTTTGTATAGTTCTCACAGAAACTTGTGACCTACTTTATATATACACCCAAAAAAGTGTGTATATATAAACAGCAACAATGAAATCAATCAAAACCAACCCCCACTACATTTTAACATATTTATATTAACTTGTCAGTCAACAGTGTCATCGCTGCCAAAAGATTCATGACCCTTCCACAACAATTTTTCTCTTTTCCTGTAGTACTTTTTTCAATTACATTTGGTTGAAGAACTTCACTGATGTCTATTCTGTAATGCACCTTACATTTGAGACAATATACAAAACCCTTTGATAATATCACTACTAGTTCTGAATTTTAAACATTTTAAAATTACTGGAATGTTACATTTCTTCTAAAGGTGATGACATTTGGAAAATGTTTAGTATTTTCTTCTCAGAGAGAAGTCTTGAGAGAAGGTCAAAAGTCTGGAGCCACAGATGCCAAGGAAAGGAAAAGAGATCAAAAGACTTCCCTTCCCCAGATCCAACAAGTATTTGTAGTAGCTCTGCAGGTGAAGGGGGCAAATTGTATGACTAATTTCACTCCATGTGAGAACAGAATATAGGAATTTTTTTTTAACCTAAAAATGTGAAAAGAAAGGCAGACAAGCTGTAGAGGGACTGACCTGAGAAGATGGAATCAGCCACAAGGAACTTCTGAAGCTGGGCAAAGAAACTGCAGCAGAGTAAGAGTTCTAAGTGGGTCAGTGAAAGGCTGGGGTTGTTCCTGCAGGCAAAGAAGGGTTACAAAGGCTCCTTTGCACTGTGAATTAGGGAGTGAAATTGGCTCCAAATCCAGCTGCTCCAAACCAGTAACCTGAAAGAATTGTTGTGCAAAGATGAGGATGGATGTGGGATGTCAATTTTAATAAAGACATTGAGAAACTGAAGGAATTAAGTGGGTTCCAGTCATAGGGAAATACCAATAGTGAAGGCAAAAGTAAATTGCTCACCATTGCTCCAAGAAAAATACAGAGTATATGCAAATATGCAGTGACACGAAGTCTAGAGCTAGGCCTTATACCCAGCAATTTGAGTAAAAACTAGACACACCTTGTCTGGTAGTAAACTGTAATGGGGATGCAGCATTGCCCCAGAATCTCACAATAATGATTTTGACAGGTGGAATGAAGTGAGAATGTTCTATGTGCCTGCAAAGGCCGTGATCTGCCAAGGCAGGGGCAGGTGTCTGTCATAACAGAGATGATCTGGAAGTGTTGGGTAGAAAAGCAACCACCAAAGAGAGAAATCTGAAAGACATTTGTTGACTCAATAAAGAGGGCTAGTAACTTTTTCTAGTGGTTCTAAATGAATTGTTTTGAAGAACCTGTGAAGGCCTACCAGGAGTACAAGAAGAATGCCAGGCTAAGGAAAAGAGATATTTCTTGTAACATAGATAAATATTGGCCTCAGTTTACTAGTGAAAACCAGGACAGACATAGCTGAATAAGCCAAGGAGCCTCAGCAGCAATGAAATGTGGCAACCACCTGAGGAAAACTGAGTAGTTGATGTCTCTACAGTGAGAAAAAGATACAGTGAGATTTTCAAAGAAAATGGAAAATCTGAATTTTAAACTAGGATATACAAGGGTAAATGAAAAAAAAAAAAAAAAGCAGTTTGATTTCAACACGCCCTGGTTTGGCTGTCGCTGAGCTGGGCTCGCACAGGGTCAAGGCCACCTCTGTTCCCCACTACACCCCCACAGCCAGGCTGAGGGTGGGCAAGAGGCTGGAGTGGGACAGAGTGACCCAAGGGACATTTCCAGTGATGTATCCTCAAGTTCATAAATAAAAATGGAAAGAAGAAAAGGCTGGGGAGTGTTTTGGCTTCCAAAGTGGATGTTTGGAGACTGGCTGGGCACTGCTCTGCCTGTGGGAGGCGATGCCATCGGCTTTGCCTCACTTGTTTCCCCCCACCCCATTCTTTTCTTCACCTATTAAATGTTTTTTTTAATCTCTGTAGAGTTCTCTCAATTTCATTTTTCCTATTTTCTGCCCACTGTGAGGAGCTGCTGCAGGGAGTGTCAGCAGCTGCTGGCTGGGGTCAGGTGCTGGTTAGAAGAGACACTTTATTTCCTACAGTGCTTTCACAGAGCTTACCTCGCTTTAAAGAGAAAAAAATAAATCTCACTTCAGTATTGGCATTTACTGCAGCTACCCAGAATTGCAACCACTACTGCAGGCAGAACAGCATCTGCCTGGAATTCCTTTCCCCCCACTCAAGAATCCTTCCATGTCCAGTACTACACAGTTTCAGGAGCACTTCACCTACATAGGTGCCTATTGTAAAAAAACCCTGAGACATAAATGCAGCCACTCATGTCAATCACTTACATTTGGCACCCTGGGCCAGCCTCCAGCTCCTTGCTGAAGGCAGCAAGTGGAGGCTGGTGTTCAGTTCTGTGGCACTCAGGGAGCCCATTCCACACTCAGGTTGCACATCACACACTCCTGGAGAACAAACCAAGCTCTCCCATTTCTAGTCTGGTTAACTGAGCAGTTGGTTTCACTGGAGACCTGATAAACAGGAGATTTTGTTTCATATCTTCTGGTTATATGGTTCAGGAGTACATAACCTGATCTTAAAAGGCATACGTAACAGTTGATTTCAACTTCTACATTTTAATGATATTTAGATCCTGCTAATCTCAGGGGCTTAAACTGATGGAACTCATTACCAAAGGACACTATATATTAAACAAATGCCTATTTTTAAAACTGGTTTAAAATACGAGTATTTCAGTCACATCAGATAACTACAGTTCTGTTAAAGAATAGGTAAATTCTTAAAAATAAATAAAAAAAAATTAGATATCATGCAGAATTTCTTGGCACATGAAAAAATCCTGAGTATTACACTAGACTCAGTCCAGTGAAATAGAAAAGTTTTTCCATTTACAACCCTGTACTCTCATATGGATCTCAATTTCATTTCCAAGAAAGTGAAACTGCAGAGCTGAAAGACTCTGTGTGTCTGGGTCTTGTCCTGATTTACCCTTTTTATGCCTTCCACTATTTCTGCAAAATGGCAAAGGCAAATATTCAAATGAAATCTAATCCATCTATTCCTCAAACACCAGTTCTAATGCAACACAAGTTCAAACTGAATTAGTGACTGACTTCTAAGCAGCCTTATGGGCCCAAGTTAGAAATAATTCCTGCCAGTGCTAAATAGGATGAAGCTTCTGGTTTGATACTGATTTATTTTCAAGGAAAAGAAGGTATACTTGGTTTGTGATTTCTGACACAGAGTAGACACTATATCATGTGGTTTTGATACAATGGGAGAACTTTGACTTCTTTCCTTTCCCCTCTCAAAAGGTTCCCCTCTTACCTGGCTCATCTGGTGAGATTACAGAGGTTCTCTCTTTCTGTCATGTTGAATTACCACCCAAACCACTCAAACAAAGACCTATGGAAAGTTAGCTTCTCTAGGAAAACTGTTTTGTGCTTTTATCATCTTTCCTTGCAGATCTTGATAGAAATATTTGACAGAGACAATTATTGTTGATATGTTTATCAGGATTCAAGAAAACAATGAAGAATGGGACCTGGGAATCCTCACTCATGGTCAACATTACGCATTTCTAGAGGAACAGTTTTTCCTTTCACTTGAATATATAGGTTACATAGACAACCAGGACACACATATTTTATAGTGAGATTGCCTAAGAGAGAAAAGATTTTTATTTTTTTTTAAATATGTGAAAGTGATAACAGATTTGATTAGGAGAAGATGCTGGAGATAACAGATTCTTGGCTGCTGGCTGGGTCAACGTACATGTGTTTATTTTTCTACCATATCCAATGAAAAGGTCAAAGGCAAGAGCTTTAACCACATCTTCTCCCAGAGACCCTCCATTAATCACGATTATCAATTCATGAGTTCATGATAAGCCTATTTTTTTTTTTCAATCTGATTTTTTTCTCCTCCTTGTTTAGAAAGTGAATTAAAGCATAATTACTTGCATTATGCCACTTGTGACAGTATGAGCTGATTAGCTTGTAAAGCACTGATTAGTTTGGGGCTACCTTAGGAGAAAGCTATGAATTATAATGAAATTCCCAGATAAGCTTGGAGAGGTACTTACCATACAAACCAAATGAATTTTATATACAATTCAAGATGAGAGTATTTCATAATTACAACCTATTATCAATGGAAGAAAAAAAGACACCGTATGACAGATTATGCTAATCTCATACCCAAACAAGTAGCATCATTTCACAACCAGTAAACTCTTCTGTTTTCTGGCGCAGCAGCTTTGTGTCCCAAAGTGTCCCTCCCCTCCAGCTCCCAGCGATGGGTTCACTCCACACCTGACTGATGGCAGAACTCCCACTGGCTCCTCCATAAACATTTTGGTGGGACCAGTGGGTTGCTTCGTGGCATGTCAACACAGATCAAACTCAAACTTAGAACGCTTTGCATTTCATAGCCCACTGCTCTGCTCACTGAACCACTGGTGCTCTCAGGGCAGGGCACAATGGGTGGGCTCACCAGAGCTCAGTGGGATATCCTCTGCATGTCCTACTGGGTAATAAGATTTTGGAACAGAAAACAGAATCATAGCTTTTCGTGCCTTTTCAGCACGTATGAGCAGGAGAATTCAATTCTCAGCACTTTTCAGAACCGCCCAAATATGAATACCATAATCTATTGCTAAGTGTCCATTCCAGAACACAATCTATTTTTTCAGTTAAGCTGAAGTTAATTTTACAGGACGTGATCCAATGGGTTTTTCCTAAGTCTACTCCCCTTAATAAATTTAATAAATTGATGTACATTTTTGCTGTTAGCATCGGGGTAAGATAACGCAGTTATCTTCTGAGAGGGAGTATCAGCTTGTGCGAAAGAATGCAGATGCACTGATGGTTTTGGAATGTGGTAGATTTACAGCAGCTGAATAACTGACTGTCCTCCAGCAAAACTGTTCCAAAGGTCACAGCTGCACACATGCAGAAGAGCATCCAACAGTGCTCACACTTAATTTCAAGCTGGATTCCTCAGAGCTGCTAAACTCTGGGTAATCCACACCGCACCGCACAGCACTCACCACTGTGGATCTACTGTCTGCACGCACGCACGGCGTAGCCTGGGTTACATTACTACTAAATCAGGCTTTTCACTTGGGCCTGTGATCTGATTACAAACTGCAGTTGAAAAATGTGTCATGAGGCGGTTGGATTACATTTACAGAAGTCAGATTTGTTTAAACAGCTTTTTCCAACTATGGCTTATAATGTGGAACAAAAAAAATGGTACACTCCTGAAGTGTTCTTCATCCACTATTTATTATTTTTCACTAAAAGCATTTCTGGAAATTTTCTTTCAATTTGACAGCAGATCAATTATCCTTTAAAACTGCTTTCCTTTTTAAGCATGTGCATGGTGTTCAGTGATTTCAAATGTTTATGCAGCACGGTATATTCAGAAATTAATGTGTAATCTGAGGTCCTTACTTCCCCCTTTCTAAAAAGATTATGTCAGTTTTCAATTTTGGTGGAAAAATCTACTACTCCATTAGAAAGTCAGCAAGAAAATGAATATGTTGATAATCAGAAAATGAATATGTTGATAATCTATAATTTTTATTTTGTTATTTTGGACCTGATACAAATCACACAAGTGAATTTGGTAGACTTTGGCTGACATCATAAGCCTTGTTTGGTTTTTCTACTTTAAGTTATTCTCCATTTCACACAGAATCTTTTGCATTTTTTAATGTCATAAAGCACTTAACATAGAGGAACCAAAGGATTAATTTTTCAGTATGATATTGCATACAGTTGTGAAGGAGACTATAGAATAATAAAATCACACAATAACTAGTCGGGTATAATAAGCTGGTTTTCCTCTCTCAGCACAGTTACTTCTGTTTCAAATCAGAAATTCTTTCTGTATTCTTATAAGCTCATATGGATTCCTGCTAGATGCCTGCCTTTTTTATTTCCCTAAATGGATACATATTTTTCATGTTACACTCTCTGTCATAATACTCACAGCAGAATAAAGAAAGGGTTTTGCTTGTGTGGTTTTTTTTTTTTAGTATTTTGTCCTCTTAGAAATATCTTAAAAACAGCTAAAGAGCACATCAACCAAGAACAGAAGCCAGAGGAGAAAAGCCTTGGGCTCAGAAAAAGAATGGTTTGGGCTCAATGAACCTAATTTATATGGGAATTTTCTTATGGTTAAATAGATAACCAAGAGCTCAGAAGGAGCCTCAAACTATATTATTTAGTCACAAGGAATTCTGTGTGGTGGACTAATTAGAGTAAATCCAGCAGAGGAAAGCACAGTGCATCAATCAGAAGAAGAACAAAACAATCAAGAATCTTACAGAGTCGAACAGCACAGATCATTAGCAGCAGCTATGTTAGAAACTATTCTTGAACTTCAGTATTTTGGGCCTTGGTGTGTAGAAGAGCCCTTTGTCCTTCACTGAGTTTTGAGGGTTATCTGAAGGACACATTCTTCTTTGCTATTTTTAAGAATCCTATGCTAGTTACACATCCTGTTCTCAGGTCTTCAGAAGAAACAAAGATAGTCTTAGTTCAGTAAGTTTACAGCTACCCTGCAAAGACAGTGTACATCACCAAGCAATCTTCTTTGCATAGTTGCCAGTTCAATAACAGACTCCTCTGTGCTTATCATTAAATTACATTGTCAATCAAAGCAAGAATCCTTAAGCCTTATCAGTTACTCCAACTGGATTTTAACTGATCATCCTCTATGCTTGTGCATCATTTCACTATCAACCCTTCAATCCAGAGGAAGAGGAGCACTCGGAGGATATAAATGTGTTAAATTCCCTTCAACACATTTCATTAACGAGCTCGTTTGCTTGTCTGCCACATAATCCTTGGTTGGGGAAACAAGCACAAATGCAGCCCCATAGCTTCAAAGCACGCTTTAAGCCATCTAAGTAAACACAGATACAAATAAGATAAACATTTAGCAGGAAATGCAGATTATTGCCAGGGAAATAATGGTCCTAGTGAAGATAATTTTTGCATACTTTTATGGTCGCTGATATGCTGCATATATACTTGCAACAACATCCATGTACTTAGCTTCACACTACTTCAACACACATATATAACTCTTGGGAAATCAGAAATAGAAAATTAATTAGTGGCCTGTACTAGGTCTCCTATTTGCTCCTGTAACCTTCCTTCCTTTTCTTTAATATGAAATAATGTACTTTCACTAGCAAACCAAGAAGAGTTCACACGACAATATGTGCAGACCGCTTGTGAATTTCCAGAAGAGCACTCAGACATTTCAGAACCTTTCACAAGAACCTCATGGATCCTGGAGTTGCATGGTTTATGCCCCCTGAGCGTTAGATAATGCATGGAATAAACCATGTTTATAATCACTGCTGGGGTACAGGTCAGGCTCTGATAAACCAACACCAAATTTTGCTGAGTGTATCCAAACACCACGGTGAGCTATCTTCCTCCCTGTGATTTGCCACATTTAGCCCACGTTACTCCTTTACAATATTTTATGGCTTATTCTCCTCCATATCTCTGCTCAGTGTTTTATCCAGAACCCAGTGGTTTTCTGCACAGTCCCTCTCATGTTCCATAATTTAAACTAAAAGTGTAGCAATCACTCTAGCAAATTTTTACAGGGGGAAAAAAAAAACAAACTTCTGCCAGGTCCCTGGAACCACAGTTGCCAAATTACTTGACAGTCCTGGAGTGAGAGCAGGATAGCTGGAAATGTCATGTCCTCCTCAGCCTTTGGAACAAGGGTGTCATAACCGGGCCTCAGAAATCATTTAGTGCTGTCATTCGCTCTAATTTGAAAGCCATGCCTCGTTTGGCAGGAAGATACAAAGCCCATTCAGCGAGGTATTGAGGTTATCTTGAGGACTATAGACTTCTTAGCAGGAAGGCCATCAAGAGTCTGTGACCTATTTTCTTCAGAAACCACCAGCCAAGCAGGATTTTACAAAGCCATTCCCGCCCCGTTCGGAAACACTGGTGCTAGATATGCTTCAGTTACACTGTACCAGGGGATCTCACGTCAGTATTGCTCTCTTTCCAAATGTTTACAACAGGGTTTCAGTTTTATCAGTTAGTTATGCCCTGACTGGGCAGAAACTTCAAACAAGTTACCCATTTATTTGCTGTACAGTACTCACAATACTTTGTAAAAAAATCGAAACAAGAATCTCAGCTTTTTTTTCCTCCTTTTCCCTTGTACATTCGGCTTCTGAAGCTGTGTGCTGGTCTGTTTTCACTTATTTTTTTAAGAAAGCATTGTACACAGTACAATATCAGACCAGTTATGGTTTATATATGCGAACATATGTGGCTACATTCTTTCTCTTTAAGTAAACAGTGAGCAGCAGAGTAGTCTGTAACCTTTTGGAAAAAAACGTCACCATTGGAAAAAATTACTTCGTAGATGGCTTCATGCAATTGTGGCTACAATTCATTATGCCAAAGATGGGAAATAAAGAAAAGAGCACAGCAGTCCATCAGACCCTGCTGAGGCAAACACATGAGAATCATTACACATACACTCCTAAAATAACCTCAGAGCCTAGCTTCTGGGTGGGGAGGTGGTAAATTCAAACTAAGGCTGAATCCCTGGACAAAGTCCATCTCTGATGTAACTCACTGGGGGCCCCTGAAACCATCAGAGCCAACTAAGCAGAGCAGTCTGACAGCACAGACGGAAGATGCTGCTCTGCAGGCAGGTGCAGACAGTGCTAAGCAATGCCTATGGCTGAAAGGATGCCAGCACTGAAAGGAAGACAGGCTTTTGAGTACCTGTACCTTGAAAAATTTTTCATTATCTTCCATCTCTGCAACATATTGGAGCTCTGAGTAAGCAATAGCTGCAGACAGTAGCTTGCAGCCTCAAATCCAAATTTCTTCTTCTGCAGAAGGTGGATACTTTTCTCAGTTAAGTCTTTAACAGACTTTCTGCTGTCTTGCTTGGAGTTGCAATTTCACCCATCAAGATGAAAGAAAATATTAATCAAATGTTAATTCCACCATTTTGTCTCAATGCCTAGCGAAGGAAAAGAGCATTATAATGTTGCCTTTTTGTTGTTGTTGTTTTGTTATGGAAGAGGCTTCAGGAAGATTCCATACCTTCTAGCATAACCCTTGTTTTCTGTATACTCCACAGCAATATCAAACATTGGGGGCACTTATTTACACATGGAAATACGTGTTACACGTGTAGGGGTGAATTTGTCTGGGCATACATTGAGTAACACCTCTGTACCCAGGAGATCTTTGGAATGCCTTGTATCCAGGAGAGAACTAAGATGTCAAAAAAAGTGTGATGGACACATTAAGCCTGAGGACAGTTTAACTAGCACAGGAAGGCTCAACAGAGTTATATGAATCCCGGATGCTGACACAAGTATTTGCTATTGTAGAACTTTCCAGATCAGTGACATGCACATTTTTGATCAGACAATACCTGTAAGTAAACCAAGCTGTTGCTGCCAAATAGCTCAGGTAAGGACTGGAGGATGTGACACAGCTGAAACACTGCAGAGACACTGCTACCACCACTGCCAATAATGGCAGCCCCACCCAGACCTTTATTTTTCATTGTATCAGGTGCAGCACTTTCAGCACTTGGTGATAGGCAGCAGAAAAAAACCATAAGAAGAAAATATAAGCAAGGCCTAAAGTGATTTTCCTGTAGTTTGGCATCAAATGATAGATATGGGAATAGGACCTAGGGGTCTGGCCTCTCAGAATTCCATCCTCTCCAGCCCACCTTTCAGTTTTCTTGAAGTAGGCTGTTGAAATTTTTTCCTCTCTTCCATATATTTCTAAAATTGAATGAAACCAGAGAGTCCACACGTAAGATTCCCAAGATGTCATTCCTGAAGTGAAGGACACTAAGTCCCTGCCAATGGTTTAGCTGCCTACACAAAGAAATTGAGAAATAAATTGAGAATGATTTTTTCAAGTTCTCTTTCAAACTGCAGAGTAGTAAACTTATGCCCTATCCCATTCCATCTCTACCCTCCTCAACATACAAAATATATGCCCTTCTGGTGAAAAAACCAATTGAAGAATCCACCCTTCAGCTTGCATTACTCATTTTCCTGCACAGAAAACTGAGCAGATTTAAATTAAGCTGACAGTATTTAAAAAAGGCTGTTGGAAATGTTACCAGGATGTGTAAGTCAGACAGGTAATGCCCCATCCAAAGGTTCTCATATTTTACTACCGATAAAAGTAACACCCCCAACCCCACTGTGGAAAGTCAGATGGCTGGAGCCAGTTTTCAGCCAGCTGACACTCTCATCCAAGGCAAAGGCTTTGACTGGGAAAACAGCTGCTAACATTGATTTTTGCAGTCTGTTGTACCAAGAACAATGTCAGCCAGGAGTGAAAGGACTACCTTGGAAGCAAAACAATGCACCTCTTCCTCTTCCCTTCATGTTTTCTCTGCATGGAGCATGGACAGTCACAGGAGACACCCACAGCTGTGGCAATCACTCTGCAGAGGCAATTCCTGGGATTGCTCCGAGCTGCTGCAGTAAGCTGTGGCATGGTTAAGTTGTGGCAAGTCCTTGCTCTTCTCTTCCAGGGAAGGGAAATGGTCTTGCCAGGGCCCAGACTCCTTGTCTGACAGCTATTTAGTGTTTGGAGGGATGTTAATTTTATCAGCAGGTTCTGCAGAGAAGCTAGGTGGGTGACAATGGCCAACAAAAGGCCAATGAGGGTGGGCTGGTTATTCTACCTGTCTGCTGAGTTGTTTAGTAATGTTTCACTCCGTAAACAAACAAGATCTGTAGCAACAATGAACATAGAGAGAAATTTCTTTATCCTCTACAATCTCACCCAGATGCCTCAATGATGCCATTTTAAAGAGCTGTTACACAAATTCCCTGCACCTTACATGAGAAAATTGGAAAGACTAACATACAAAAAAAAAGATTAAAATGAAACTTGTAAACATTCTATAAAGCAAGTAAATAAATAGAAACTTGACATCTGCTAACTATTGTCACTGACAGTTGCTAATTTTGAATTTGGCAGAAATTCCATTTCCAGCAGTATTTTTTCTGTATTTTTACAGTCTTACTCAACTCTGAAGCCAAATAACTCATTTCAGTCAGAAATGCTGCACAGTGTGGGGCCCGTTGCCTCTATTTGCAGCGTTGGTACTTTTCTGTTTCCTATTGAAGATTTGCTGTCTCAAAGCAGTTCTGGAGCTGCAGCAAGTAAACTTTATCCAGAGGGCTAAAACCCATCTGAGCTTTTTCACTGAGCAGCCAGTGTCAGCTGCAGTTGTTCGTGCTGGCTGGGCTGCCTGTTCTTGCAGACTATCACCGCAGTAAGACAAACAGCCGTGGCTACTGCTTCCTGCCAGCACTCAAAGAACAAATGACTCCAAAACTTTCATATATTACTCGAGTCATACTTGGTTTTTGCTGGATGACTTTCATGATCTCTCAGTTTTTTCACTACCAACACTTCATAAGGTGAAATTCACTCTGCATCTCGAATTATTTACTTGGCTGTTAAAAATCAGACACTTTTTGCACGTGCAAGTAGCTGACACTCTTTCCAAAACTCACTAATCTCTCAGACTAGGCAGATATCTGATATCCCCATTCACAGACATTTTCTATGAACAGTGAATAAGGGGCAAGGCGTTTGACTCTGCATCCTTTCCTCTTCAACTGCGATTGGAATGGCTTTTGGCAGAATCCCATAAGTAATGTGAATGTGTCAGATATTAAAACCTAAAATAAAAATCTGTGGAGCCTTCAAATAAATTACAAGCACATTAAATACAGTGCTGGCAAGTCTAAAGGTCAGAAACACTGTTTTCTGTTGAATGCTTTTAACTTCCAGGCACAGAAATCCTTTCTGACCCATGCAGCTCAACACCTTAAAACACGGCAGAAGAAATATCACAAATGTAAATTAAATAACAAATCCTTTAATTGGCATTTGCCATATGGTAATCTTCCTGTTGAAGACAGTTTTCACCCTTTGGACAGGATCATGTTAACAATCACTAAAATCCCAACACAGGAACACAAAACAACTTTCCACTTTGCTATTCATCAGACAATACTTTCAAAACTGTCAACAGTCAAAATTTTGAGTAGATAAAGATTCATATAAGTACTCATGGGATTTTCCAAAAAACATAAACAAACTTAATTCCCGTGGAGTTAACTGGCAGTAAGCACTAAATGAGATTTTCTAATGCAATGAGGGATTTACCCACTGAAGAGCATGTTTCTAAGTGCCTGGATATCTTTCAAACCCAAATAAAGTTCCTTGTGAAACAGTTTTCCAGAGTGACTCTGGTTGAGTTGTGAACTCCAGTCATAGTGCACTGTGCAAACTGAAGTTATTCCCCACAGGACAGGAACAGATGAAAACTCTTCACGGTGGCATTGGTGCCTGTTGGGGTGATGATGCAGGCCCTGGATCAGATCCTCAGCTGATGCAAATGGGTGCCCATCAGACCTTTCCAAGGTGTGTCTTTATATGGTTAAATCTAAAAGTTCAGGACCCAAAAGGCACAAGACTTGGAATCCATATACTAATATTTTTATGCAATGTCAGGCCTGCGGGATCCATGTTCCCATTAGTAGCCACTGAAGGAGAAATTGGAAACTAATGTTCCTTTCAGTGTTCACCTAGCAGCAACTTCTGCTGCAAATTCATCTTCCATTACATATTCCTGCAGATAAAGAGCAAAAACCACAAAACAAAAACAAAAACGAAGAAAGAAAATGGCAAGTCTTTATTTTGTGACTGATTTATTAGTTCATGCCTTACGCATATTGCAATGCATTCCTTAGCAGAAAGCATCTTAGTGGGGGTGGGTTGCTCATATAGAAACATAAATGCAAGTATTCCCTATAGAGGAGACACCAGCCACTGGTCATCTAGACAATTTCTTTATAGAAGTAGAGAGGAATTTTTTCCACACATAGATTTCTTCCTCTCCGCCCTAAACGAAACTCCCTTAAACCCTCATTGTAGAGCTACTATAGGCAACATATATCAAACATTCCAGGTGTCTGAATCAAATGTAGAATTTAAAGCTCATCCTGAAACTGTCTCACATGAAAAAACCACCAGGGAGGCATACACAATGCCCAGCCCTGCTTCATGCTGCAGACACTTAAGGTTCCTCTGAGGGACACGAGCCTGAGGCCAGTGTACCCTCCAGCCACCCTGTGAAGCCTTTTCCCTGGTTTTACCAAGGCCCAGGTCCTGCTCACATGAATGGAAATGCTTTATAATTATTAACAGGAGTGAGCTCTGTATTACAGTAGCACCTCTGAGGACAATACTCTACAAGGTGCTACACACATAACGAGTAGGAAGGAGACAGCTCTGCCTGGAAGAATGTATATGAACCTTACAGAACAACCAAACCAACAAATCTAGGTAAACGATCAGCCTTTTGAACAGATGTACTTGAGGCACAAAAAGATCAAGTAAAAGGAGACCAAAATCACACAGGAAGGCTCATCAAATCCAGAACTGGCTATTCCTTGCTAAGAATACTCACATGACCACTGCACAAGCTGAACAATTACTTTTACTGCTTGACTGTGTAGAAAATTCTCCACTACATTCACCTCAGGTGACGTCCCAAAAGGTGCTGCTCTGTTTGCTCAGACAGTAGTCTTTCACTAATTAAAATTAACGTTTCAGTATCAGTCCAGAAATTAATTATAGAAAAAGGCAAATAGTTTAGATCATAACCATGTTATCATATTTGAAAAATATTTTTTTAAAAAAAGAATTAATTACCCAATATAATAATTGAACACAAAAATTGTCTCTCCAGTGCAAATATACATCAATAGCTCCAAATCCTCTTTAGTTAGATGCAACAGGGGCCTTCTCCTTTATCACAGACATCCCAGATCCCAGTCTTTAACTGAACCACAGGGAAGATAGATGGGCTGGAGAAGTTGAAACAACCCTGTTAGTCTGAATCCCTGACACTTTCAGACAAATTTTGATACTTAAGATCACAAAATAACTAAAACTTTTTTCCTCCCAAGCATGCTGCTATTACAAGGGTTTGAGTCAGCAGGAACACATGCATATTTTTCAGAGAGTAATTTTTCCAGTGACTTAATGTCTGAATGAATTTATCATGAGACATGGAAGTGTCATTAACATTCGCCCCAAGCAAAAGAGTAGCTTTGAGTGTGTCCACACACATTTGCGTCATTCCAGCCACGGTTCACTACCTTGAATACTCATTCCACCAGACTGTTTGGTCCTGGTAAACACAGAACAAGTTTTCCTGGCTCCTGTACTTATTAAACCAAAGGATCATTTTGCTGACAAGTGTGTAAGCTGGTGTATTTCAGAACCTCAGAAAGCGGTCATAGTCTATCTCTGAAAAATTCTCTCCTACAAGATCACAAACCTGGCTGGAACAGTAAGGAACAGAACTTTGGACTATATAGAGCCTTTCAATAAATCAGAAAAAATATTTTGAAGATGGAAAGAGTGAACCTACAAGAACTTCCCAAAGATGAAAGGAAGCCATGCAGAAGGTGATTTGAAAAGAAATTCTCCTTCCTACGAATACCTAATACCTATGCCTTACTTAAAAAGCACTACTGCATCTTTCCAAACAAAAATTGCACACGACTGGAACATCTTTGTGAAGCCAAGTTTGTAAAATTTTCCCACAGCCCAGGATAACTTTGTTCCCATCCAACTGCAGACAGAGATCTGTTCTGCATCAAGTGCAGATCCTCCCAGAACCTTCCCAGCGCTTTCCCCCCAAATATCAACAGCATGCAAATGAATTCCACATGCAAATGAGCAGCTCAGTAAATATGACAAAACTGTCCTGTTATTCCAGTTCTGTGACTTGAGAAAAGCAAGGCAGCTGCACTACCTATGTGTTACCCTTTATCCAAAACCTCTCTTAAGCACACAGTGGCCAGATTCAGAATAACACACACACACACCTTGACTGTGTCCTAGACCAGGAGCTTTCTTAGTGCAAAGCTAGGATTTATTATGCTGCTAGCAGGAAGGTAAAGCTTTGTACCAAAACTTAGGGTACATCAGAAGCAAGAAGAACAATCTCAGATCCCTCCCTTGCTTCACAGTTTTAACTTCCACTGGATAAATGTGAATAAATGTGGATGTATCAAGAGGGTGGACCATAATTTTTTAAAGGAAACCACTGTCAACACCAAACAATGACAATTTTGTAAAACTGAACCACTTTGGGTAAGAGTTTTAAAAACTACTGGTAATTTCTAGCTAGACTCTATTCCAGAAACTTTACAGCTCCTCCTTTACAGTAAGTACACATTGTACTTTAACATAGTGGATTTATAGCTCTTAGCAGTTTAATTACATAGATTCTCAGAACTCATTTCACACAGTTGTACCAATGTACACTGCAAAAATTCCGATACCTTGTGTAAACTCCTGCAACATAAAATTTTCTCATGTCATCAAGTCCCTGCAGGAAACTTACTGGGTGACCTACATATCCTATACACTAACACTGATTTCAGTAGGGTGTCAGATACATCAAACATACTGACAGTTCTTACAGTAAGAACATTAATAGCACTTTAAACTGTATCACTCTGGCCATTATAAAAATCCTTCAATGCTAGTGTTACCAGTACCAGCACTCCTTTTAACTAAGCTGTTAAGTCTCTGCAATTAGTTATATAATTCATTTCAAAAAACAATTCAAAAGGGCAGCGTTCCACTTGCTTTCCATCTGCATCCTCAACAATTATTAAAATGTTAATAATTCTTAGATGTTAATGTCACCTGTTTAAAACAAACATCATCTGATAGGTAACAGAGACAACAGAGTTGATTGTGTTGCTGCAGAACTGGGGCATGAATTTTACTAAATTAAGGAATTTCCAGCAGTTGCAACGATTATAAATTTCAAGAGCAATTCCTTCACTTTAAGAATGCAAAAATTGTGCTGAAGTCTCACAGACCACTGGACTTCTGCCCATCCTTCTCATAAAATCTAGTAAAAATCCCTCTGCATATGCCAAAGTTGTATTAAGAAGTAGGAACACACAGAGAAAAACATTGATGCAAAAAGCATCAGTCTGATTTAATTTTCACATTAGTAAGAAAGATGTAATGGTCCCAGGATGTATCTTTGTAATACTACTCCAGAAAGAGCAAGTATTAAGGCTTTAAGTGATTCAGTTTGAAGAAATCTTCAGGCATCATGGCCTAGAAGTTCCAGGAAAATGTAGGTATTGATTTCAGAATAACTCAGCTTATGGATCAAAAAGCTTTTGCTTCCTTCGCCCTTTTTTTTTAGTTTTGGTAAAGGTTAAAGGTTAATTTCTACTCAAGTATAAATCTACCGCAGCCACAGTGTCTAGCTGGAGTCCCCTATCAGGGGCTGAGTTAATAGAGAAGATTTGAGAGGGTCTCCTGTCACATGGGGCACATATTCCTGGGACTTCTGGTGGACAGTGCCAATACACAGCTCTCCTGCTCCTGCAGTTACACTGGGAAAACCACTTGCCCCCCAGACCCCTGTGGCAGTGGCCCTGCCACAGCTGCACAGCTATCCAGTGTCCTCTGACAGAGGGTGTTTGTGTGCATCCACAATCTACAGCCCCTGGCTCGAGCCTCATCAGGAGCCAAGGACTCTCCTCTTCAAAAGAACAGCTCAGCTGGTAATAAAAGCTGTTTGATCATCAAGTTCAAGAGTGAGGCATCAATCCTAATGGTCTCAGAGACAAGTCTGAAGCACTCTGACTGCCAGGCTGTGTTAAAGCATTCAGCTCCATATGGCACAGTACAGGAGCAAAGGCTCTCCCTCGGGAATATTTGGAGCCTGCTGTGGACAGAGCGCTGATGCTGCACATCAGTGAGGAAAATGCACTGCAGAGCAGGACTGAAAGCACCGTGTGACCTTGGAAGAGCCTCCTGTCCCTGGGGAGATGCACAGCAGGAGCACATCTCCCACTGAGACCACAGCAGGATACATTTGGAACTATAAATACAACCTAATGTGAAGACATTATATTACATTTTTTTTTATTTACAGCTGTTAGGAGCTTGCTTGTATCTCTAAAATCTCTTGGGTCTGTTCTGCCACCAGCCTTGCAAAATGGCCAGGAGCACTCTCCTCAGTTACTCGAAAAACAGTAGGAGCAAGCTAGACTAAAAGAGGCTCTTGATACAGACTGCTGGTTAATCATTTGCCTGTTAAATTAAACATGTAAACAAAGCTTCATAGCAGAGATGCTTGTTAGGGAGTATTTATTAGCTCTTTCATGTTTCCCTTCTTAAAAGTTCCTTTATTCTTCAGCATTGTATCTTGATGCTAATTTTATTACGTTCAGCTTCAGCAATATAACAGTGTAGTATAAAGCATCACCAGTGGTTATGCAAGAAAAGGATATTAAGAGAGAGCTCAAAAGCAGATGTATGCCTGTTACAAGGTTTATCAAAAACATGCATGTCCTGACAGATGCTGTGAGTTGAGTGGTAATTACACAGAGCTGAGATAATCACAGGGTAAGCCTGTGTAAAGTAATCTGGTGAGCCCACCTGCACATGGTCCTATTTCTATTACCACTCTAAGGAGCAGAACTGATGACGGACTTTGGCACCCTGTGGTTACTGTACTTTGATGTATCTTTATAAATCCACTGCCTGGCTTTTAGCAGCAACTTTGCTTTTTCTGTCACTTAATAAGACCCACACTTAGAAATAACTTTAGAAATACTGCAGTTAAGAAGATATAAATGTTTTGACGTAATGGTCATGACTACAGATAATTTTTTTTTTTTTTTTTTTAAATTTCAGCGGCTGAACTGCAAATGTGCACAAGTGAGGAAAACATTTAACAGTGGTCTGCCAAGAGGATAGCTTAAAAAATCCCACCAAATGGTCAGGATCAAATAAATAAATTCTAGTTCATCAAAGCTGAGAACAAAATCACACGTAGTTGTCATTGGATCCAGAAAGTTGGAATATGCTCTCTAAAATGTTAACTACATATAGCTCAACCTAAAATTCTTCAGCCCACTCTAGCAAAGACTGCAAGGTAAGGTCCTTTTCAGTTATAACGCTGACTATGCCAGCATGACAGATGTTTCCTGTCCCACTGGCTCCATTAGTGCTTCACTAATTTTCTGTGTTTCCAGCAAATGTTGGCTAACTGATAGGTTTTAATCTTTCTCATCCATGCAATTGCCTCTGTATCAGGCCAGTACAGATTCCTCTAAGTTAGCTCAGAGCATTAACATTCCAGATTCTTCATCTTTTGCACAAGACTCATGTATCATATTTTCTTCTGTGAGTTCTCAGAGATGATTTGAAGATGTTTTTCTGTTTGACATATGTTTGTATCGAGAGCTCCATGCTTTCAGATGTCCAGCACTTTGCTTCAATTTTTCCTATTTTCCACTGCTATTCTCCAAACAAGCTTTTGGAATTGTCACCAGGAGGGAGGATTGAGGAAAAAGCCCCATAACTAAATACTGAGCTCATTTCACCATATGTGAAGTTGCAACTAGAAGCCAGGGAGGTTTTTTTGTATCATCTAATTTATTGCCAGAAAGTGGGAGGAACCAAGGACTTAGCAGGTACTGGGCCAATACTAGAGCACTGAAGGCCTATCCCAGCTGTCAGCAAAAACATTGGAGAGACTGGATCTGGGCCTAAGGTTTTTAAATCTGAAGCTGGAAGGGTCTTGCTGCAAGAAGAAAAATCTGGTCCATGCTACAGCATAATCAACTCTATATCAACACTAACAGTAAACTTTTAAAATCGCTCCCAGTGTAAACAGCCTCTTGATATAATAATGTTTGAGGCCCATGGAAAACAGCAGGGCTAAAATGAGAATATTGAACAGCATGGAATACATAGCTCTATGTGTATATGTGTGTGTGTGTTGATCCATCAGATCACATAACAGACTTAACAATGATCTTGGCCATTTCTCTAGGTGACTTGGATGGATCCTCTAATTCCACAGGAAGCAGCGCCTGGATACCCCCTACAACATAGATTTTTACAGCTCTTTATTCAGCAATGCTTTGCATAATCTTCTTTTTTTTGTTGTTGTTTAAATAAGGGGACAATCACAGAGCAGTGGCACCAACCAGGAGGTAAAATTATGCCTGTGTACACATTCACAGGACCCAGGCTTTGTGGTACAGCTAGAAAAATTTAAAACAGATTCCCATACAAAAGGTTAGATTCTCACACAGCAAAAACTGGTGCAGCTCTTAATTAGGAGAGCTCATAAGGGCTTCCTTTATGCTGTCAACTCTTTCTACCTAATGTTACAGACATTTAAGGTGACTTATGAGGATATCAGAAGGAGTCAATCCACTCTGATTTTATGGCATTTTGATGGATTATTTTTTGGAAGTTTAGCAGAATATGAAAAGGTTGCAACCTTCTGCAATAAATAACTAAACTGAGTAAAGGGGAGCGCTGTTAGGAATACATGAACTACTGTTAGAACTGGTCAGTTTTGGTCAGTTGAACAGGGGAACTGGAAGGCAACGAGCAGAAAGGCAGATAACAGCCTAAAGAGTAACCCTCCAATGAGCCAACAACAGGAGTCAGGCCCGCATGGAACAGACAATAAGATGCACCCAGTGAGGACACAGAGAGCAGAGAACAATCTACATGACCCACAGGATAAACACTGTACCTCTCGTGTTGAGAAAGCCTCACCTGGGATCTTCTGTTTGTTGGTTTGGTTTTAATCTTTTATTGCTCTACTTTCTAGTACTTTTCTCCACTTATATGCCTTTCATATGAGCTAGAACAGGTATTTAGGAAATTTAGTTTGGGATTCCAGATACTTCTCACCTGACAATCATCACATGCAAAATACATTGCTCTTTCACAGCTAAAATCTTGTGATATAGTCCTCACTGAAATTGTCTAGCTTTAGCTTTCAAATATTAGATGCTACATACCATCCACTACTAAATTAAGGGCTGCTAGGATTACCTTCCCCAGTTATATATTTGTTAACAGAAAACAAGTTCTTTCTAAATCAAACTGAAATGCAGTAAACCTTAAATCTCTCATCCTCAAGTCCTTCCCTATTCTCAATTTTTTTTTTTATTTTCTACATGTATTCCAAGTGTCCAACTGACTTTTGAATGCAAGGAAACCAAAGAGCCAGGAATGTTACATGTAGAATGATTTTACTAAAGCTTTTTATAATTACTATAATAACACCTGTACAAGTATCATCTTGATCCTTGCCAAATGCAAGAAAACTTATAGGGAAAAAAATGTTCTACAGCAACACCACAACACAAGAATTGGAGATCTAACACAACTCCTAGTTAATTTCAACATTCAGTCACCTCTACCCCCTTCATCTCTTCTTGCAGCATGGTGAACTCTCAAGGTTTACACAGGGAGCCAGAGGCAGGCAGGAAATCAGGACCCTGAACCAGCCCAGAACCAATCACTCCACCATATTATCTATCTGTTATACAAAACCAATAAAGAGACAGAAGCTCTCCACGTGGAAAAACGAGACCTGGGATTCACTTGACAGAAAGACCCAAGTACAAAGCACTAGCAGAAACCCCCTGTGCTGGCTGCTGCTAACACCTGTCAGCACCATTGAGATAACATTTGTTTCACACATGTCCTGGCTTGGCAGGCACCTGATTTACATTTTCACACTTTGTATCAGCTTTCTACACACTTGCTCTCCAGCATAGTGTTTGTTCATACATCCGACACCACTGTCGTCTCATTTTTCAGTGCTGTCATAGCTAGATTATTGCAGAGGAAAAAACTCTTGCTCTGAAGTACACCTGCATCAAAACACAGTAACCTTGAGGTAACATATGAATTGACACACAAATTTTAGGTTAAAAAGCCATTAACCTGTTAATAACCAAGCCTATTTAATTTTCAGACTTCTCCTTACTGCACTCTAAAAATGAACTCTGAGTGTTAAATTAAAAACAGTAATCAGTAACTATGACTTCACTTGTCTTAACAGAATTACACCCATTTCTAGCAGTCCTAAATTTGGCCCAGAAGCCACTGAGCTCACTAGTCCCATTGTCTCAGGTGCCAAGGTAGGATAGACCTATATCAAAACCCTTTCTTTTTAATAGCTTATTTTTAATAGCTGGCCTCCAACTACAACAAGTTCCAAAACTATGTGTTTACCCACCCTGGAGGATGCAGTGGGGATAAGAATGCTTTGTGTCATTTGCAGCTCCATGGGCAAGAAGGATGGACTGAACGAGCAGGCAAAGATATTTCTGGCAAATCTCTTAACTGAAGAGTTAAGATATCGCTTTTCTGTGACCACTAGAGATGTATCACTGAAGGAATGATGCTAAACACTTAGGGACTGTGGCTTATTTGCAGCCACTAAAAAGTATTAATTAACTGTTATGGCAGAGGCATAAGTGAGAGGACATATATAATACAGGACCACATTCCTCAGAAATTATGATCTAAAATGATGCTAGGGCAAAGCGAAACAGAGAAGTCAAGAGGCACAATGATCTATCCGTGATAAGCCTGTTGCAACGTTTGTAACAACACCAGAGCATTTTGTCTTTCAGATCTTGTTCTACTGTTTCTCTCCAGAATTTTTACAGTCTTACACTACAGACAGGTAGGTATGTCAGAATTTTCCATAGGCATCTGTGTAGTGTTAACAAAAGAACACTTCTGAGTAATATTTAAGCCCCACGTGAGTAACTTAGTTGCTGCTATGATTGATAATGCAAGTCAGAAAATGTTAGCAACTGTTTCTTAGCAAGCATCTCTTAACAAAGGAAGCTCCAAATCTGCATCAGGGCGGTCAGCAGAGCAGAGCAGAGACACAGCAGATTGCAAGAGCAGCAGCTATATATCTTGAGTGCAAGAACCCTGACAGTCCCCTACAAACAGAGACGTGGAACAGATTACTGAATAACATCCAGACTGATTCCCAGAGAATTACACAGACAGGCAACTTGTAAAGATCTCCAATTGCGTGAGCTCTCGCAGAACAGCAGCAGACAGCAAACTTCTTGGCCCTCCAGAGCAGCCTGATCTGAGCTTTAGGGAAGATGACAAACTCTGGGAGAGGCTATCACTGACCAATGAAAACAATGTCCCTCCACCAGCAGGATGGATGTTGCTGTCAGTGCCAGTAGGGAAATTTCTCATGTGTTTCTGCCCTTGTGAATCAGGTTGTTCTTAAAAGAAACAGGTCTGGGAATGCAGAGAGCTGCACTCCTACAAACTCGCATGTCTAGCACAGGGATCAGCCAAAAAACCTTCTTGTTTACATAGTAGATGTTTGTGTGGAGTTTGCAGTGGACGTTTATAAGAGATCTTGCTACTCTTTCAGCTTTCCTGTCAGATGTCATAGCCGAGGTGTTTTTTGTAGAGGAAGCAGAATAACCTATCCTATGAGAGAAACTGGCAATATCTTTCACCTGCCATTTTCACATGTGACTGTGCTCACATTAGGGACCCCTAAAGCAGTGTACAGTTATGCCTCAGTCATTAGCACATTTGTTTTTTTGAAGCAACAGAGCTCTAGTAACAAGTATTGGTATGGCCAGGAAAAAGGATGACTGGGACAAATGAGAAGAAAAAGAATAATCTCCTCCACAGGCAGAAAAGCTTGGGTTCAGAGTCTTCAGAGGCACAGAATGAGGAGCACAAGCCTCGCTGTGAGGAAAAAAGGAAGAAATAAGGAAGAAGTCTATATTTTCCCTCATGGAATGGTGTATATTACTAGATTAAACATAGCTAATAAATTAATACTTTACATCTTCCTCTGTGATGCTGTGACCAACAGACTCTCACTTGGATATAACTGATAGCAGAGCTTACAACTTTAAAAAGTCTCTTAATTCTTAGCACAATCTTGTGATAGCACTAAGAAAACTCTGAAAATATCTTACCTGGAGAGACAGTGGAATTTTACTCAGGAGTAAGAAAGGCAAATAACTACAAACCAGGATATACCAATGTATCAGTCCACTATGTGGTAGGAAGGATGGCTGTCAGATTCCAAACTTCTCTCTGAGCCATGTTTTTCAGTGAGTCTGTGTTACAGGATATGGACCTAGTTCAACAAAGACAGAGGTGTTTTCTGTACACCACTACACATCTTGCAACCCACTAGTCAGACAAACAAACAAACAAACAAACAAAAAGACTGACCTGACTCTGTCTCTGGCTGGTAATGAGAGGCCAAATTTGCCAAGCTGTGTGACAAAGTGTAGCCCTTGTCTACAAAGCAGCTCCTGGCAGCTCAAAGAGCTCTGGTTTGGGTTAATCAGCTGGCTCCCAAAGGAAATGGGACTGTGACAGTCACAATGGAGGAGTAATTTCTTGTGCATGTAGGCTCACATCCTGTGTGACTTGTAAATTTATTAGCAGATTTCCAAGTTCACAGAGGAATGGACAAATCAGAATTAAGAGGAAACAGGCAGCTAAATAGAGGACACTATCTTCAGCATCTGGCTGAGGGAACAGCTTGTGACATCAGAGAACACAGTTGGAATGCTACTCTTTTAAATTTTGCAACTATAAAAAAGTCAAATTTTGCACAAATCATGAAGCAGAAATCTATAGAAACCGGATGTGTTACTTCAGTTGTTCTTTTTGTTCTGAAAGAAAAGTTCAAAGCTTTTCTGGATAGGATACTATTGCCACATTGATTTGTCAGTGGTACACAAATCCTATTACAGTATCACAGCACATAAAATGGGGGACTAAATGCTTCCCCTAAGTGATTGAATGGTAGACAACAAATACAGTATTTTGCTTGAGAAGTTAAGAGGTTACTTAGGTACAAACACAGGAGCAGAAACAGGTTATTAAAGCATTCTTGGCACCAGCTTCCTTTCTCCCTTGAATTCTTGTTTTAACTCAGTTTTCACTTTAACCTTGTCCTTCACCTTTATGGAATTTCATTGAATACAGAAGAAAGTGTTTCCTTTGCTGCCTGTGGTAATGACACCTGCTGGTTTCACTCACTCTGAGATGTAGGTGTGTCACCAACAGAGAATTTTTGCTGCCAGCATGACAGCAGATATTGCTGTCAATACAGCTGGACTCAACGTTCCAGAAGTGTGTGACCTTGGGGTCATAGAAAGGCATCTAATTATAACAGAGGGCTGTGTGTTTTATAGAAATAAAGTTCTACAAGCAAGAGGAAAACAGGAGCATTTTGCCAAGGGCTGACTAAATGTTACTTGGCTGATTTCCACTGGATACTGTGCATTTCCAGTGCATGTATACCCTTCAGACTAGAATGATGCATCTCAAGTTTGGCTGGAAACATGTCAGAGCCCTGATGGTTTTCACCTAACTGCAGTGCTCAGGTTGCTGTGGTGGAACAAGAAAACTGGAAACATAAAGGAGAGATTGTCATTCTGCAGTCTTAATAATACAGGTTTATAAAATGACCTTGAGAAAAGGCTTTCAGGCCTCAAACTAGAGTTTATGGAGCTGACGTGCTTGACTGTCATTCTCCTAGTGTCAGGGGTAGAGCTTAAAGAAGATGCTGAAAAGCAAAAATGTTATCCTTTCTCCTGGTACTCACTGATCTCCATTCTCCTCTAAGTCAGAAGGTGCCAGTCACACCCCCAGGCCTGTGAAGTCACTCTGAAGCATTTCCTGTGGGGAAAGGTGCCTGTCTTGGTGGGTCCTGACTGAGTGCAAAGACACTGCCCTGGCAGAATCTGTACATAATTAACAGCGTGAAAGTGGACACAGAGTAAAGCAAGTCATTAAAGATGACAAATAGGCTTTTATCAGCCAAGTTTATCCCAGCACGAGAAACTATGTGAGCTGTGAAGTGTTTTAACTGGATAGATAAGCATTGAGCACCCACTGCTTTTTCTTCTTCTAACACCTGATGAATCCAACTCAGCCACATATGGCACACTTCTTTCCTAATTTAACTCCTGTATGGTTGTCTCATGAATCAGATGCTTGGTTGAAAAGATTGTTCTTTTATGCAGATGGAGAGGACTGAGAATGGATAGAGAGCTGTTCAGACATGGTTCAGCTGAGAATTTAAAAGAAAACCCTAATGACACATGGGCTTTAATTTACCATCCAGCATTAGACCCATGAGCCACTCTCTCCAGTTCTCCACTAGAACCAGGGACAAATAGCAAACAGAATCAATCAAAGGAAAAATGCAATCTTTATTTTGCTTTAACCAGCAACTTCAGGAAATGCTTCCTCATCTTGCAGTTTGCACAGAATGGACATTTAAATAACAGTGGAATAACAGTATAGAAGCTGACTGGGAAAACAAAGCTTGACATTTTAAAAGATGAAAAAAAAATTACCAATTACAGCAGTTACAGTTCAATGTCCCAACAGCAGTACAATATATAAAGCTCCTGTTAAATAATTTCTATCCAGCATGAGTTTTGAAACTGATATCACTAATCATATTTTAGCCTCAGTGTAAGAGTTTTTGCAGAACTAATATTGTCTTGCTACTAAAGACTTTTTCAAAATAAAAAGATACCTCAACTTAATTATCTTAATGCCATACAAACTCTAGTATCAGTATTGACCTTTTTACTTCCTTTAGAAATCACAATCAACATCCATCCTGCAGATTAATCTCCTAAATTGTTTCCTTGTCAAAGTGTCATGCTTTCTCATTAGTGATTGTAGCTAATTGCAATTCTCCCCAATCTGCCATGCAGCTAATTATCTAAAACAGACTTCACTGCCAGAGTATGCATTTTGTCTCTGTTATATGGTAAAATGTACCATCATTATTTGCATCACCACAGTACTTAGATGTCCCAAATGATGCTCTGCTTTTCATCTGCTAGGTGCTGGACAAACAGAATTATCTTGAGCACTTCAGTATCGATAAAGCCACGTTCACATTTGGGTGCTCTGGTGCTTGGTTCTGAGCACTCGTGTGTAGAAAACATCAGATGAAAAACAGACCAACCAGTCCTTACTGTCTGGAGGCAGGAGGGGCACACAAGTGGAGCCATTTCATCCAGGACCATGAAAAATTTCAGAAGGGGCAGAAACCGACCTCGGAATCTTCTGATCCAGGTTTACAGCTTCACAAACAACTCACTTTCAAGCATTTATAGTTCATACGTGCCACAATCCAGACTACGAAAACCTTAAACTGAGTTGTAATAATACAGCTGGCATTTCTTAATTACACAGTCAGAAATACAGTCCTGGTTCCCAGAATATACTTGGAGTACTCTCTCCAAGTAGATTCTGGAAATATTCTAGAAATATTCTGGAAATTTCCTCCAAGAGAGGAAAAGATGGAAAAGATAGACAACCTGCTATCAGCAACATGGAAAGAATCTGCTGTATTTATACACAGCTTCTTCATGATTACAGCCAAGAGAAAGGCAGGGAACTGACAGCATTACCCCGTTCACATTAGTGGTGGGCAGAGTGCAGTTTCTGAAAGGACCAAGATTCTGAAAGGAGCTCCTGAGCAACTACTTGAAACAGTAATTTTAACATCTTCCTGAAGAGGCACAGAGGTGAATTGCAAAATACAACATTCAGGAATAACATTCTTGAAAACCAAAACAATTGGTTGAATTTTAAAGACTTTGAGAAAACTCACACAATCTTTTCAAGGCACAAAGTAATTTTAAAAAATTAAATTGAAAAGTTTGTCTGAGATAAATATTAAAGCCCCTTTCACACAAAGCAGGACTTGTGGGATTCTGGTGAGAAGGGAAATTTAAACAAGAAAATATTAAACTGTTCTTCTGGGGGAGTTTAAATTGGTATAAATTGGAGATGGAAAGTGATTGGGACTGAAATAGATGGTGATGAGATTTTGAAGGGAAGCAGATTCAATATGTGCTAAGCCAGGCCATGTCTTTATGAAGCAGCCTGTATGAACTAGTGTGCAATTCATCAACGTTTCTGGCTTCTTCAGCCAGCTTAGGGAATTTTTCTCAACATTTATCTGAATTTCACACTGTTCTCCAATAACATTACAGCCCTAAGATTTTTTGTTCATTACCTCCATCATCACTGCAACTTGCAAAAACACCCTTTTGTGCCAGAGGGGGCTTTCTTTGCCCTCTGCCTTCTCTCCATCCTCTTTCCAGGCTTCTGTACCACCACCAGTCTGCAACTTACGTGACACCAGTGCACAGAAAGTTACAGTTTGTGGTGATTTATAACCAAAGGAAAACATGAAAATTATTTGTTGATTGGCACAGCAGGTAAGAACTTATTGACAAAAATTACTCAGGTAATTGGACTGTTGTAATCAAACCATGTCCTCATTTACTTGTGCAAGTTTATCTGTCAATAAATGATCAATAACAAAGTTATTTCCCATTTGCCCAAAGATTAATTTGCCACAGCTATTTAAAATACTTCATGTTCAAATATTGCCATATTATGAAACAGTGCTATAAAACAGACTTTACTGATATATAATCCTAATTATAGCCAACCTAAAGACCTTTTTGAGTGGAGATTTATATAATTATTACCAGATTGCTCTTATATTTTTATTGCAGTAAGTCACAGTGCTGTTGCCAATTCCTAAAGTAGCTTCAAGATCTGTTTGTGCTGAAACACATTAAGATATAAGGGCAAGAAAATATTCACAAAAGTTTAAGGTCAACGATATGCCATGTGAAATATATACTGAAATGAATTAACTGCAAATATACCACATCAAATATTCCAGGAGCTTTACTGTTTATGCCTGTTTAACTTTTATAGATATATACACACACATATATACACAAACACACTCATAAACATATATTTCCCCAAAAATAAACTTCAGATCCCTAGCAGTATTATCAACATATTACCATTCACATATTGCATGTACCTCATTCTTCGGCCTGATAGCTATCACATGAACTTTGAAAGAAACAGACTCCTGTTTCTAATTAATAAGAACATAAAAGTGTTTATGCAGAAGGAAAACCTAGAGAGCTTATTACACTGAGGCCTGTTCAGAGCCAGTGTGGTTTAGTCATGTGTATGTTAAAACTGACACAGCCAAGTTTGGTTACAGCCAGGTAGAGCATCTGCAAGTCATTTCCATACTTTCAAATGCTGCAATGATAAACACACACAGCTCTGTGAGCATCTGATGGTTACGCCTGAAAGCGAATGAAGAGAAAGCATTAAAAAAAGAGGAGGATAAATTGCTTAGACTCAATCTGGGGAAGGGTGGGAATGAAGAGGAAGATGCCTGAAAGATGTTTCTAAGGACGTGAGCAGAACTTATTTTGCACTCTTAATTCTACAGAAAGTTACTCCTACCATGTTTGTACTGTGGAGGCATAGCCCAGGGAAATATGGCTATTCAGACAGAAAGGAAGTGAGTTTGCTTATCACACAGCTGCCTTACTGACCTCATCATAACTCCCCAAGGGAAAGCACGTTTTGGGCAGAGACCGATCCCAGCACAGATCTTGTCTGCTCATGACCAAACTTCTGACTCCAGCCTGAGCTAAGAGTTTATTTCCTCTCATACACTGGACAGGGCTCCTTCTCAGATGTTGATTTTGATCACAAGAATTAGCCTTACTAACACTCCCAAATCAATCACTTCAGTGTAAGTATTATTTAGACATCCCCGAAGGAGTTCTTTTTGCCTGTTTTGCTTTGAAGTTAAAAATATCTCACTCTTATTTTGGATCTGTAAGGAATGAGAAAAATGTCCAAAGTTGGATCTGCATTCACACTCTTACTAAAGCCAACTCCAGTGAATAGTCCTGGTGGTAGAATTGTAGTTAAAGGTCTTTTTGAAATAGCTTGGGGTGTTGGTGACCCTCTAATCTGCTTTATCCATTCATACAAGATCTATTAAAGGACTAAAAGGATGTGGTGTAACTTAGAAGGAATGTGTTTGGACAAGCACTTTGCATTATGTACTTCTTGGCTATGGCTGTCAGCTTCTTTATAACTTTTTTTTTTTTTACAAGCAGAAAAATTACTCTAAATTTTCAGTGCATATAAAAACCCCAATAACAGCCTCCTTTGAAACACAGAAAAATGTGTATACTAGAAAGAAGCATTTAAATTTGGAAGTTCTACAAGTTTTATTGGTATTTCTGACATTCACATCAACAGAGACCATCAGATGACTCCTCATTGGCAACACCTCTTCAGAAAAGTCAGGTGATCTCTGTAGAATTTCTGCTTAGTCGAGAGTTACCAACATATTCTTAGATCTGGATTTACACAGACTACTCTCTTCAGCTCAAAACATTTCCCATTAAGTCCAGAGGACAAGTGTTCCAGTCAACCACAGCCATACATGTAGTAAATGTACCTCCAAACCAGCCTCCAGACTGCACTGATTTATAGTGGTAGAAGTAAGGATGAGGAAAAGCCAGTTTAAAAAAACCTGACTGGCTTGAGGATGATGTGAACAAAAAAGGCTGTGATTTCTTGCCACAAAATTAGCAATTACAGCCTGGGGGTCTGGCTATAAAGTCCCAGGACAACGATGATAAACGGACTGCACTGCCTTCATGGTTTTATCAAGGGGCTGAAAAAGAGAAGACAGAATTCCTGTTGTGTCTGCTCTCATATGTCATTAATGGCCACATTTTCCTACAATTTGACTACCACAGTGAGTGTGAATGTATGACCAGTTATGGATATTTTTCTCACTCTTTAGAAAAGATCTAAATCTTATGGTGAAAAGACAACGAGCAAAATCAATTGCAATCAAGAAGGTTGAATCTGCACAGATGAGCAAGGATGCATTACTTGAGTTAATGTCTTCCTCATTGTTCTGCAAATTAAAAAACTAGTCGATAATAAGTTATAGAAGGACAGTTACAGAAACCATAAAAGGATGATTCCATAATGGTAAAAGAATGACAGCCCATCTATTGGGTACTACTTCTGCCTGCTCAAGTGCCTTCACGGTGGATTAGCCCTAAGCCATTTGACTTTGCTTTGGTGATGGACTGGGCACAATTTCTGATATGCAGGGGCCTTGCACAACCTAAATTCACATTCACGGAATCTCACTCGTAACCATTGCAGCAAAAGCACTTCACAGGATCAGACTGAAAGATACAAAGAGAAATCAATGTCCATATAGGTTTCTTTGGTGAGATGACTTTGACTTTTGACTGACTTTGCAGTGCAGACCTTATTCCCATTCTTCCTAACAGTCTCAAATGACATCATTGCTTCCTATGGTGCTACTTGTGATTCCTGCAGGTATAAGAAGGAGTAGAAAAAGGTGGAAACAATCTGGAGAGAAGCAGTGAAAAAAAACAACAACAAAAAAACCCAAAAAACCCCAAAACCAACCCAACAAAAAAAAAAAAAAAAAAAGGGGGGGCAAACATGATTTTTTTTCCAAGTAGTACAGCAAGCAATTTGTCCTAAAGACAGAAAAAGTCACATCAAACAATTATTCTTCTAACTAAATACCAATTGAGGTCACTACTGGGAGGAGCTACGATCCACACCGACAAACAGGTGGCCCTGAGTGGAAGTGGCATGTCAGTGGGACACTGTCCTTAAAACAGGACACAAAAGTTTGCAAACAGCTGCCTTTTTACATACTTGTTGGCACATGTGGGCAGAACAAGCCCACACACTATTGGAACAGGACTGTAAACCACCTATTCTGCAAAACAACAGTTCTGGGCATCTGGCCATGTGACTGAGATTATTCAATCCTAAACCTAGAGATGCTCAATGAACTAAACAACCAAAGGGTTTTCATGCTAGTGAGCTCAGATAAACACTTCTATAACAATTTCAACTTTGTAGGACTTAAGATCCAACACCTCTATAAAAATACTTCTTATTCTATTTGCTCCTGTGTAATTGTAGGTTTGAGAGGAATTCTAGACACCTTGGTTGAGAAAGGGGAAAAGGTACAGCAACTGAAATGGCAAAAACTGACCACCATTATCAGCTATGCCTGGTATAGAGAGCACTGCAGCAAAGCACAGGCTTCAGTTGCTCAACAAGCAAATTACTTCCTGCTTTTGAAAGTGTATTTCTAGGCTCAAAAACATATAGACTAATGAGAAGCATTCAAAAAAATCTTAGAAAGATACATAAAAGCTCAAAGAAAAAATATATAATCCATAGACAAAATGATAATTTTGTCCTGTATAAAAAGCTATGCCCAAAGCAAGGATGGAAGTCAGCCATGTTCGGCCACTTAAAAGTCAGGATATTGGCTTTGTCCAAAATGGGCTGGTTAGTATGAATCCATGATTTCCACTACTGTAGCTACCCATCTTGTCTCTTTTTATGTGCTGTGCAGTCTATTAAGATTCAGCTAAGTACCTTCTTTCATCTGGAAACTCCAATGAGGATAGGATTGGAAGAGAAAGACAGAATCTTGATTTTTTAAATTACTCTCTCCTGTACATCAAATGAGTGTCCCAATTACACTATACCTATCCATACCATCTGTGACCTACAAATATCTGTGTTTCCATAAAGGTGCACAAGTATATCTCAAGTAGACAGACTCATTCTTGTACAGTGGGGTCCAAGGTGCAGTAGGCAGTGAAAAAAATGTGATGTTACAAAAGTATCAGCAAAGCAATATTTATGCTTGAGACAGTTAACTGCTAAAGACCTGGAACAACATCCTGTTAGTATTATTAGAAAAAAAACTCACTCCACCTTCCAAACTAGTTTAATAAGAGAGTCCCATAAGGTTACAAGACATATCCTTAGCTGGTGCCAGAGACTAAGTGATTCAGGGGACAGCTTCCAGCTCCAGGTCAGTAGCCTAAGCCATCCCCTCAGTGTTGTGAATGTCTCTACAATAAAGATGATTAATTCTGGGAGCCCATGTGGCAATCCACCGTGCTCTCTGCACAGCTCTGTCACTGAGGCTGGGAGATGCCCATGTGCTCTCTCCTGCACGAGGAGCCAGCCACGCTGACCTGCACTGGAGCTTCAAGCACAGGCACTACAAACAGGATGGCCAGAACCAATTCCTGGACATCTGCACTTCCCCCTTGCTAGCTCATCTCCACAATGTGCTCCAGCAGCAGTCTTGAGCTCCCAATATTAACCCCTGTTTTATTTAACTGCTTAAAGCAGAGATCAGAAAGGAAAATTTCCCTGTAGGGAGTGTTACTAATTTAGTGAAATCCTGCAGGGAACTCAAAAAATCTGCACTAAAATGCAGCAAGCCCTGGAGTTTTCAAAGGACTAGCAGAGTTTGAGAGAAAACAGGTACTCTCAAGCTGTCACTGCTTTTCTTTGCAGAGATCCAGCTTTGTGGAAAAATGCAACATTTTGATTTGTGAATCTGATCCAATTATTTTAACTGGGCTGCTGTTCAAAGTAAAGAATTTACTCACTTCAAATTATTTTCCCATTTTAGCTTTCTGGAAGTAGATGCTCTCCACTGACCAGATTCATTATTTCAGTTATTCACTATTTCCAAAAGTAATGACACGCTACTCATTTAAGGGGTTCAGTTCTCAACTCACCATTATGCAGTCATGATTAAATCAGTCAATCATTGCTGTGAACTTGAAAACCTCAATTTTATTTTTAAAATGCTATTCCAAATTGTAGTGTATGCAGTTTTTAGCATGTAACAGGACATTGCATTGGAAGTATGGAAGAATTTAGCCAGAAGCTTTTTGGCACAGAGCCTCTCACACCTCTTACCCTTTTCCTGGATTAGGCATATTTCCTGGATGATCATTAGGCACATATAACTAATCTCAGTAATCATCTATCAAGAACTGGAAGAATTGAGCTAGCTGATATACCCAGATTACTTCATAAATCACACCAGTCTCAAAGGCATTGCTTGCTGAGTAGCTTCAGGTGGCTTTTGGAAGCTAATGCAGTATTCACAGAACTGAGCTAATAGCTAGACTAACAGCTCCTTTTTTTGCATCAAAATGCTGAAAACTGGCACATCAATTCTCAAAGTAACACCTTCAGAAAAAAACAAGCCTCTTCACAGAAGCTAAGCTCTGAAGTCCCAGATGGTATCATGATGGCCAAGCCCAGGAGCACAGAATACAGAAGCACACATCCCTTCTGCCCTACCCAAAGATCAGGGGCTTGGACATGCAAAGTTGTTCAGATATCTTCCGAAACTTCCAAGAACACTGAGCTCAGTTTTGTACTTAAGTGAAAAAAAAAAAAAAAAAAAAAAAAAAAAAAAAAAAAAAAAGAAAGGATTTTAAGATTCCACCCTGTTTGAGTACATCTGAAATATCTGCTAGCAATTATCAGCTTCAGTGACCTGTACTGTGTAAGACCAATTTCTGGTATCACAGCCAAAAGCTGATCTAAGTATTGATATATGTTGATATATGTTGTCCAAAACAGGTAGCAGACAACCATACTATTTTCCAGCATAGGCCAGCCATGTAGAGTCTGAGTGTCTGAGCACCTATTTGGTGCAGAGAAAGCCTGTCTTTTATTTTTTATTGATTTTCACAGTATGTAACATGGACAGAGATCATATTGAAGAACAATTACATGTCAGAAGCAATATAGACTCAAATCCTAGCATTTACCCTAGACACTAAGTTAATGTATTGGGGATTTAATGTACCTCCAAAAAAGCCTGGACTAAAAGCAGAAAAAAATAAATGATGGTCCAAAACACTTGTGTTTTTTTCCAAAGCCTAAACCTGCAAGTCAGCTACAATTTCCCTGAGGAGGTAATATCATGTTTGCACTGCAAGTTTTGTCAAGAAGAGATAAGTGATGGTTACGCAACAGTGTGAGAAACTGTTCTAATCTACCTGATGCCTTTAAAATTGCTTCCCCTGCAGACAGCCTCCAAGACAGAAATAAACACTCTTGACACAACCATAAAGAAAAAAAAGTGCTGCAGCAATAGAAAAATCCCTTTGAAGGTCCCAGAGCTCTGTCCCAGGCCCAGAACTTTGGGCTCTGTGTGGGGGCCAGGGGCTACTGCCCAGAGCCCAGCATAGCCCACTCACTCTGTGCTGCTCACACTACACAAACGGTGTGAGAGAGCTGGTGTTTTATAAAGTGTCTGTTTTCATGCTGAGCAGGCAAAGGAAGAGCTTGCCTTGTGCTTAAAGAAGCAACAAAATTTGGTATTATGAAGTTACTAGGATTAACTATGCTTTCAGTGAGCCACTGTTTAGCTTCTTATAAAACACAGCAAAAAATATAACCAGAACAAGACAACCCTCTTCTTCAGAATGGCATTGTGTGATTTTATACTTCTAGATTAAAGAAGCACATTCCTAGAGATATATAATACATAAACACAGCCATAAGATCCTTTTTTCTGCTTGTACCTCTAAACCTTTCTCAGGATTTTAAAATGGAGGACTCTGTTGTTTGGAGCACATTTCCTCTGCATTTCATAAGGTGGGGGCTCCCTCTTGCTCGAGAAAGTTCCCTTTAGAGAAAGTTAAACAATGAGTTTGGAAAAGTTTTGATTGATAATAGCTTACATATGGTGCTAGAGAAAAGGAGTCTATTTTAAGTATCCTTCTTCTCCAAGAAGGGCTTCTAAAGAGGCACCATGTGTTCCAAACCGGCTGGCAACACTTGAGCCTGCTCTCAGAGCCTGCCTCTGGAGCTGCTCCCTGGCTTGTGATGGAAACCATAATCCTAAGAGCAGTGGAAGTACATTTTATTTCCTATGCTTGTGAGGCTTTGAGAATACAGCAGGACTGGTGCGTAACATGTGCTGTTCTGGAGAGGACTCCTAAGAAACATTCATACACTGGTCTCAGGTATATGAAGAGCCACAGATGTATTTCTTCCACACATAAACCCGGAGAAAAGGAAGGGACACTGAGTTGTCTACTTTCCTCCCTAGTATTTTCATTCTTAAAATTTATTTAGAATATATTATTACAAGGAAATACATTTGAGCTGAAGGAACATTTTGCAATCTATTTGACCTAACTGAGAAATGAAACTGCACGAAACCCTATATATTAAGATGAGTCTTCAGGTCTTTCACACTTTTCATCAAAATGTAATCCTAAAACATAATGTTAAGGGCATCAGACACACAGTGGCTTTCAGATAAGAAGCTTGTGTTTCTAGCCATAATCAAGAATTCCAGGAATTCTTCTTTCAGCAAATAACAGGCAGGAAGGACATAGTGACCTTGCAACATTCAACCTGCATCAAGAGCTGTCTGCCAACTTAAATCTTGCCTATGATTTCTATGATTACACAGCACTTCCTTTTCTAAACAGTTGCATTGCTTTGTGTAACTGTTTAAGATATTATTTACATAAGGCTGAAATAATCACTATCAACTTCAATGATTACAAAACTTACCAAGAACAAAGGAAGATTTTCCTCATCAAATTTTGTAAGGAAAGAAGTACTAGCTTACAGTCATTTAAAAGCACTTTTGTAATGTCTACAGCTATGACAAGTCACTTGGAACAAAACAGAAAAACATGCAGAAGGGGCTTTTTGGTTATTAATTCTCTGAAATAAATAAGCTTTCTATAAATATATTATCAGCACTGTTCATGTACAAAATCATCTGATCATGGTAACAAGAGTCCTATCTGTCACCTGTGACATGTTACTTGATAATGCAGGTCATAGTGTTTCTGTTTTCTGGGTATCTGCAACTATGTATAATGGAAGCAGAACCATGCATACAAAGAGTTAAAGTTGAATATATTATCCAAGCTACACTTTTTCATTTTCAGAATAAGCTGAGAAGTAAGAAAGCACTAAAAAATGTTGTCTGCTTTACTTACCCCAAAAGGCTTTTGACATAATGATCATCAAATGTCAGAGGTTCATAAGATGACTTTCACTGTGATGGAAAAAGATGGTGGTTAACAAAACAGCAAACCACGTTGCCTGGTTTTGGTTAAACTACTTCAGAAACTTGCTGCTTCTTCCTAGCAGCAGCATGCATTAACTGCCATGGAATTTCATAAATACAGAAGGCCAAAGTTATCTCTAAGGTACAACAAAGATTATTTTGGTCTAAATTAAAACCACCTGAATTTTAATGCAAAATAATGAAAGTGCCATCTGCAAATCCACTTATCCAAAGTTCAGTATTTTTGAAATTTCAAATCAAAAACTGTATTGGAGCTTTCTGTCTAACTCAAATAAATGTTTTACTAAGGATATTAACTTCACTGACCTCATAATACACTTAAATAAGTGAACATAACAACTTGGCATTGAGCAGCTCATAATGCCAGCACCACCATTCACATCTGTAACTAAAAACTGCTGTGTTCCTCAATCTTTTAAGTGATGGTGTCTGTACAGTATTCATAGCAATATGAACATGGTACTGGGAACATCAAATGCATTAGGCAACAAGTTTGGCAGAAGGGCAACCTTCCCATCATAATCTTGTGCAACTAATCCAGGCATTGTGAAGGATTGTGAGATCAATGTCTCACTGCTAGGTCTTGTCATTTTAGAGATATTTAACACTGTGATACTGTTCTCATCCTTGTGAGAGCTTGTCCTGGTTAAACCATGACAGAGCTCTTCCCTGCCCCTCAGTAAGCTTCCCTTTTCCCTTGTGGCACAAAGGTATTTTGCAGATCCAGGCAATACCTAAGTGCCCACCCACAACTCCTTTCCCTTGATACTTCCAGCTCCAGGAATGATGTTTGCTAGAAAGGCAATTTATCTCCCTGGAAGAAAACAGGGAGTGGATAAATGCTACCACTAGGGAGCATTTCACACTCTCCATAAACAGTTAATTCTAGCTAGTGCATGCAGAGTCACAAAATGCAACTGCTAAGGAAGAACATATGCTTTCCATACATAAACAATAAAAACTTTCCAAAACTTTCAAGATTGTCTTTCTTCTTCAGCCTGAGCCAATGCATTCTAATCCCAGGGAGTTGTCTGCCTCAAGTGATGCTGCACTGTTCCTTGCAGCCTTCTGAATCAGTTTCCTCTTCTGTGAGCTACGCTTATCGCATCCTGTGCTTCATTATGTTTCCAGGAAAGGTTCCCTAGCACAGGCCAGTTTTTCTGGAGCCCTTTTGCTCCATTCCTTTCCTCTACTGCTTCATCACGTGTTTATTTAGAATCACCTCTGGGAGGAGAGATACACCATGGCTGTTCTGCCTCCCTTTATTACAACCCCAGCTAGTAGACAGGCCAGAAGAAAGTCTGAGTCTTGCATAGCTTGAAACTTCACATCTCAATACCTAAGACTGCAACTGACTGATAGCTTCAAACCAACTCTTCCATCCACTCTTTCTCTGCAATATCCTTCCTAAAGCACTTTAAATGCATGATGTCCTGGTAATTAACATACATAAAATCCCCTGTGACTGCCTTGCAGAAAATAGGAGGTTTTATTTTGTAAGGAAATAAGGACAGTAAAGTAGCTTTCAAAGAGAGACACCAAACAGATTTGTCACCTGAGAGAGCAGCACATGGAGCTCCACAGGGGGATGTTTACTTACTCAGGCAGCCAGGAGCACAGCGTTATGGTCATCAAGATAACCTCCTTCCAGATCTCCTAACAGTCACGTTAACCAGCAGTAATGTTCCTGACAATCTGATCCCAGTCACCTTAGGCTAATCAAAATACACAGCTTTTCAGTTTGGAGCCTGGATCTCTCAGTCAAAACTCCCAAAGTGCTAACAAATTCCAGGTAAGAGATTGGCTGAGGGTTAAGAATTTATTCTTAAAATTTCCCTAGATTATTTGTTAATTCCCTCCAACCTTCCACAGATGCATGCAAGCATGTATGAGTAGAGGTAAAGTACACAGATTATATTCTAGGGCAGGAACTAAGCTGGTCAAGAGGATTTCCTGTTCGTTGAAAAGAAGTGATCCAGTTTCATTGTGTAGCTACTTCTTTGTCTAGTGAGAAGTAAATTTCATATATGTCATTAAAAGTGTAATGCTCTAGACAGGGAAATACAAACTGGGTTAAGTTAAATACAAAGACATCCTTTTTTCATTTGGACACAGATCAAACATCCTGAGGAACAGTCTACCATACAAGAGCACCCTTCTACACTCCTTTCTTCCTAACAGAGAAAGCAATGGTTGTGTGCTGATCTTGCTTTTTTATACTCAAGGGACTACTATGAATTCTGGCCTTGCCTTATGGAAGATGCAGTTTAGTAAATAGTGGGAAGACTTGTTAATAGTTGGGAGGTTTTTAGTGTATATATATATATATAAAATATATATTGAAGGGGAATACTGAGAGACTGTCGGTACATTAAAATTCTCCTGAATTGCAAGGATTAGAAATGCTTTCCCTTCCTAAGACTGAAAAAGGTACACAGGGTAAACTATTTTCAATAGTGTGAAAGAGAAAAAGGTGGAAAAGTTTAAGCTTCAGGAGACAGCAACCTGTAGAATTGCATTTAGATGATTTTTGACTTACAAAGTACAGTTTGGGCAAGAATGTCACCACCTCCTTGAAGCAACGTATGTGCCACTTAAGAAAAGAGAATCTCAGGTGCTAAGTCACAGATTAAAAGATCTGAGGATGTTTTTTTTTGTTTCTACAGGCAAGGTTGGTGAGCTGGCTCATACTTGTGTATTGTCCCATCTGCAAACACAAAGAAACCCTGCTACCAGCTCCTGAGATTCTTATCATGCCTCACATGGATCCTAAATCCTGATTTCCTACAAGCATATGAACTGGGGACAGTCTTGGTAGCACTGAAAGACATCCTTGTCTTCAATATCCCAGAGAAAACTTTCTAAAATGTGTTTTTAATGAGCATATAAACTTAGAAAGTCAGAATAAAACAAACCAAAAGCAGTCAGATCTCAGAGTTTAATTGACTTAACAAATATTAAGCAACTGCTATCATTTTTGACTGTGTGTATTCAGGAACACCGGATCAGAACAACCACAAAAACTAAGGGGGAAGATGAGTATGTAATTTCAGGATGCCAGCAGGTGATAGTCTGATATAACGAGACTCATTTAGGACAGGAGGCTGCCTAAGCACTGGCTCAACTGCAGAGACCAGGCTCCACGAGGGAGAACTGCTGCTGAAAGAAGGCAGCCCAGCACTGCAGGGCTGATCACATGCAGAGATGCAATAAAACTGGTTCCTCAGACTTTCACAACATGCACAACTGCTGAACCAGGGCAGTATCTGAGCAAGGAACCCAATTACCTTTCAGCATTTGTACTTCTCTTGAAGCCCAGCCTACAGTTTTTTTTAAAGATTAAAAGCAACAAGAAGTAGTAGAGTGAATAGGTAGCCAATGGTGGGGCAAGGAGGAAGAGGAAACCTTTCTTTGCCCACTGTAAAACTGTTTCCAGCAAGCTGCACTGGAGAGCACTGCAGTGAGTGCTGCTATGTGAGGATCCTGGGGAGAGGCAGCTCATGCTGCAGCAGGGCTCCCTGTGAGGGCGAGCAGAGTGAGTTTTTATCACTACTGGCTATTCTCTCCTTCCTCCAAAAGGCACAGCTGTTAACCAGATACATGAAGCAGGAAGTGCTTCTACTTTCCTTTTCTAGTGCTTTGGGAACAGTTAATGAGAAGTCTGGGTCAGAGCTTATAAATAATATGAAACTTAAAGTAAGCTAACAAATTCCTGCAGGAGAGAGCTTTCAAGAGAATGAGTGCTGTGTTTCTTCTTTTTTGGCAAAAAGTACAGTACACAATTTGATTGCTGAACCAAAATACTCTGTGAGTTGCATGGCAATTCAAGCTCTGCCTCTTTTCATAAACATCCTTCATGTGCTTTTCCCTTCCCCTCATCCTGGCTGCTAGGAAGGCCTGACTCTGGCTCTCTGCATATCCCAGGGAACTGTTAAATAAGAATGTATATGATAATGTAAAAAAATGAGCCACTGATACTTAAGTCTTAAATCAATATTGGAACAGGAAGCTTTAGTCTAGCGTATAGGTCAGGGTAGTATTTGAAATACAAACACTGGACAGCTTGGTTCATGGAGAGGGCTGGCTCAGAGAGCACTGCTGCTCTGAGGATGTATCCTGAGGAAAGCAGGATACAGCTGCTCTGTGCTGTAGATACAGCTCTGCTCCAGGCTCTTCCCCACAGAGCACCAGAGAGACTGTTTTACGGCTCCAAGACCACGATAGGGTAGAACAGGCCAGGTTTCATGCAAAGCTGGGGTTTGGACTGCACTCAGAGAAAAGAGGAAGATCATTGCTCCCGCTCTGAGACAAAAGCCACATGGACAGTAAGGCTTCAAAAACGTGTTCCTAGAAGTACTTAAGAAAACTTATCAAACTGGGAAACTGAGGCTCAGATATATAAATGGAATCTAAAACTGGAATTTTAAAGTCTGCAATGTGACAGGCACTGTGGTTCTCAATTTTGATCCAGAAAACCCAAATAAACAAAAAGCTGAACCCTACACAAACAACAAATTCCTAGAAATCCACTGAATTTTAAGAGCAAGAGTGAAACTCTGTAATCCATAGTACTTTTATGGAATATTTGATAGCACTGAGGCTGGTACAGGCAGCAATGCCTTAGCTTGTTGAGTGCCCAGGCTCATCAGTGAATTGCAGAATATTCTGAAGCACACTGAAATCAGAGAGTCATTTCTAAGAAGTTTTGAGTCATGATTTCTGTGAGCTGACTTCAGCTGCACTGCTGAGATCACTGCAAAACTTTAGGTACTGAGGCTTTTGGAAACAGATTCCTCAGGCCTCAAACAAGCAAAATGCACACTTTGAAAGCACAGCTACTGGCAGGGAGGCTCTGACCCCACAGAAACTGACTTCAGCAAGTGAACCTGGATATAGTCAAGAACTCCTCCACCCAACCCCATTTCCATTTGTAAATGAACATATTAAAATGCTCTGAAAGCTGCATGCAAAACAGGTTTTTCATTTCTCAGTGGTTTAGAAAGACCAGTTAGCATGGCTGGCTTATAGGGCAGACATACATAAACATTACTGTATGAACACAACCCCTTTTTAGGGGTGATTTACATGTTAGATGTCTATCCTGTATCCTCATTGCAAATACACTAAAGAGTTAGTGCACATGATGCACTGTTAAACCACTCTCACCTTGTTAAGCAGTCATAAGCAGGAAAACATCAAGCTGTGTAGCAAGCAAAAGGACAACTGTTCACATTATATCTGAGAACTAAGAATGAGGAAGACGAGTAAGATTGAAGCAATACTTAAAACACCAGGAGTATTGTGCCACATGTGCTTTCTGACCCCTCTGAAGTGTTTATGCCTTATGCCACATGGGGGCTTACTTTGGTACCTTTCATTTTTAAAACTGCCTAAGGATGCCCACGCACAGGTCTATAGTCCCTGGTTTAATAACTCTGGCAGACACATCCCAGAATAATCTTAACTGTGCAGTAGCTTGCACAGTGCCTGAAGAAACTCCATGCAGCACAGTCTGCTCTCTCCTGGGAAGACAAAATAAAACAAATCCCTACCTCTCACCATGGCTTTCAGACCAAGGGCGGTATTTCTACATTTCCAAAGTGACTTTTCTTCCACATTTGTTTGGTTTTGCTTGTTTGCATTGGTAGAAATCGCCAGTAAGAATATTAGGATGGAATACAGCAGATGTGAATAATGGAAAGCTATTCAAGTACATGATAATAGCTGTGCTGCATTTAATCTTCCAACACATACAGTGCATTCTTTTTAGGAATTTTGATATGCATTTAGGGCCAGACATACAAAGATCTACAGAAAAGAAAATCTTCCTAGACAATTTCTAGGCGGAAAAACAAAAACAGAAAAGGAGAAAGTGAAGCATGGGAAACACAGAAGCTAAAACTCAAAACCAGAGCTGTTTCACAAAATAACAAGCATAAGAAATTAATCCAAGTTAAGCGGCTACAGCAGACTGTAGGACTAACATGCAAGTGTTTGAAGCATACCAGAGAACCTTGAAAGAGAAAAGGCATGTGAATAAAATATGATTCAATAAAATAATTCATGCTGAAATGACAGGATTTTAATTATGTGCAACTTCAGCCCTGTGAACATGAAACAGGAAGCACCTCAGGCATTTAAGGCTCTGATGACAGAAGTTACAAATTTATTCAATGATTTACTTTATGAAATATTAAGTTGGATGCAGCATTTGAAAAGAAAAAAAAAAATCCTAACCAGCAAACTCAAACCAAAACATAAAACCCAATACATAAGCAAACCCAAAAAGACCATATATTTAGATGTGGTCCTCATCAATAATCAGGACTAGCAGTTTAAGAATAACTTAAGTGAGAGCATAAAGCTACTTCCCTCAGATGCCTGTGTGTTCCAAACAGCTGTGGCATCAGCACAAACCCTACAATAGTGCTGTCAAGACTCCGCAAGGAAATGCAATAGAAAGGCGGGCAAGAAAAAACAAAATATGTGAAAATGCATATGTGGATTCCTAAACAGTCTTGTTCAGGAGTAACCTGGGAACATAAAAGAGCTCATACACATGGGAGAGGGATGTATATCTGGATAAAGGCTCCAAAATAGTTCCCAAATCATTCAGGAAGAAAGCAAGAATGGTAAAACAATTACATATGATGATGTTCACAAAGAAAACAGGAAATATAGTCCACTGGGGAGAAATATAGAAGACTACTAAAACAGGCAGCCTGTTGTGAATGCAAACATGAAATCAGAAGAGAAAGCGATTCAAAACTCCCCCACAACAGCTCCTACAAACCACAAAGCCCAGGAAACCAGCTAAGAGGCAAGCAGACAACACTATGTATCTAAATGAATCCTTTTAAAATCCTCTTTGCTTTGTGGCTCATTCTACACCCAAATGGTATGGGGAGGGTTTTTAAAGTAAATGTCTAGTGAAAGTTCAAGAAAAATTTAAGCAAAAAGGAAAGATCATGTAAATATAAGTTAAAGGGTCACCGTTTTAGTAAAGCAGCAGGGAAGCTAAAGCAAACAATTAGGTCTTTTGTGCTCAAACAATTGGCTGGATTAGTGCTTGAATGGACACAGAAATTTAACGTATCAAATAAACTGTATTGAGAGTTGGGGTATCAATTTACATATGAAGAATATGACTAGAGATCAGTGCAGGAGGGGGTAACACAACTGTGACATGGTACACTGGCCAATTTTCAGAATCCCTGGCATCTAGACAGGCCTTGACTTCAAGTGACACAGCTCTGCCTGTCCCAGCAGAGACATGCAGACAGGCAGCCAGATAAGAGCTCATGAAAATCTGAGCACAGGAAACTAAAGCTGGCCTTTCTCTGGCATTTTTGAATGTCTGAATCACCAAATCTTTTTTTAAGTAGCTTTGGGCATAATCTTTGAAACAGAGATTTTATCTTTTTTCTGGGCAGAGGATGAAAGAAATAATCACTTAGTGCACCATAAAGAAAGCAAAAGGAGCAAGAAAGAAGGGAGGGCATAGTGAATAAAGTAAAAAGAGTAGGAATGCACAAGGTTAAAAACAAGGGGAGAAAAAAACCTATGGTGGTAATGTGTGATTGGACAAAAGAACCTCAGTTAAACAAGGAAAGAAATCCCTGCTGGCCACACACAGGGTCAGAAATAATGCTAGGGAGAAATCTCAAGTACTCTGCTACTATACTTAACAGAAGAAATGAGATCCTGCAAACTAAGCCTGAAAATTCTTAAATATGAAATCAGAGGAAATTATTCCAACACACTGGATAAATACAGCAGGCTTATCTTCAGCAGCATGCTCAGCTCTGGTCAGGCTATTAGAGACACTGGGATTTTTGAGAAAAGACAATCAACTTGAGACTGCAATGGGATTAATGCATCTGTGAATGAGTGTCACCAGCTCATCTTCTCAAATACCCACTGCAAGGTTAGGAAAGAAGAGGGTTTGTGTGACAGTAAACAAAGTCACAAAGGCCATTTGACTGCAGACTGAATGTATCAGACAGCCTCATGAGAAGGCACCGATGGCTGCTGGAGAGAAGTGATCCCCGCTAAAGGTTTCAGCACGTGTGTCTTCATTTTATAAAGTATTCCAAAGACCTTTCTCACAGCTGAGGCAAGTCACTATAAAAGCTCTACAATTTGCTTCCTGATACCCAGGACACCACCTCGGAATCCTACAAGAAATTCTCTTTGCCTCAGGTGCGAGGGAATTCTCCAGCCTTTTATCTGAGAGAACAACCTCCAGTCAGAACACCAACCTTCTTGCAATTTATTTCTCTCAAGTTTTCTAACTTTCATTTCAACTTTCATTTTAGGGCTTCTTCAGATTCTTTTCTAGAGACAGAACACATAGAGCATCCCCTTTATATGAACCCTGCATTACCACCCACCTTTGATCCCCTTCCACCCTCTACTTCTGCTATTATAATTTCACAGATTTTGCCAGGAGGAACCATTAGATCACTTAAGCAGATGTCCAGTATAATGCAGGCACTAATTTTCACCCAGCTACTCCTGCTGAAACCCATATATTTCAGTGAAATGAAAGGAAGAGATTAAATTGTACACTACAGGAGCCCCTGCAGTAGGAGCTGCACTGGCAGAAAACTGGGCAGAAACACATGCAAACAATTCCATCAGGAAGTAACAGCCTCCACTGCAGAGCAAGTCAGTGAATGCTACCAATTTGGCATTAAAACCCCACTTCTTCCCAACACAGAATCTGAAAGTAGAACATGGAATATATAAAAACGACTGATGAAGAATCCACTGTCCCCTTAGATGTCTAAGTTATGTCTTAGGCAATGGAACACTTCCTCTAGCCTTGACTAACTAGTGGTGTTTAGGACAGAATAAAAAACAGAATACAATAGAATGAAAAATATCTCAGAAAAAAAAAAGACTTAATGACATTAATGACAAAAATGTAGGAAACAGGCTAATAGCTCAGAAGGTTCTGCTATATGGAGCTGAGCCTGAGGTAGGTCTAAGGGACAGAGACCCCACTGATAATTTAAAAGGGCAAAGTACTTGAATAAGCTGATTATAGACTTTAATAATATATGTAATTTTAAAATACAGAAGAAGAGATTTCAGGCAGCTTCCAATGACCTCTTCATGACAATTTCTATCCCAATCATACCAGTAGCGATTAAATGTTCACCCAGTTAATGGTCAATGCCTTGCATGACATGAGCTCTGGACTACAAAAGTTCATTTTCACTAGCTAGTTTGTCACTTTGTATTGCAATCTCTCAATCCTGTTCCATTTGAAAGTATTTTTTTTAAATATCCTCCAAAGAATTATTTCTATTCATCTGTTCTCAGTTTATGAAATGAAATACACATTACAAAAAAATAGCATTACAAGTAAGGACCTTGTCTGGCTGTAATGCAGATGAGCAACGTGAAGGTCCTCAAACAGCATTTACACCAAAAGTGAACACAGAACCCAATGCTGGGACAGCCCCACAGGCTGGAACAAGGTACCCCCTTAATCCAATTGCACCACTGAAACTTCCACTTCCAGACTTGGCAAATGGCAGTGACCTTACAGCTGCTGCACCTGCCAACAGGTCCCAGAAAGTTCAGAAGAGAGGAATTACCAAGGCATTTTCTCTGCCACTCTCCATTTTCACTCCGATTTCGAGAGATGTGCCAGCTGCTAATTAGCTGCTCTGATGTACCCCACCTTTACTGAGGAGCCTCTCCCACAGCTCCCAGACTAGGAAATCTCAGCAAACGGAAGGTGGGACCTTAGCTCTAATCTTGAAAAATCAGAGTTCTTCCCCATACACAAGCAGAGCTTTTTATGCAAAAGGTTACTGTCAACTGCAAAATATAATTCAGAGGAACATTCAAGCCATTGCTAGTTTCCAAATACCCCACGTCCTTAAGGCAAAGGGCTGCATCCTTGGTGAAACACCACCTCCTCTGCATTCCTCTTTGCTGTCCTGTTCCTTTCCCTCATGGTGCCTCTTGGCACTGCAGTACCAAGCTCACTATGAGAGTGAGCTCACTTGTTCTGTGACAGCAGAGGAGGGATGAAATGGCACAAAAGAAAATACAGTGTGTCTAACTTTAGCTTCCCTCTATTTCTGATGGACTAACTTCAAAGCCAGCAAAGAAGTCGCAGTCTGCTCCCATTAAAATACAGAACAGTCTCCCCTGAACAACTTCAATAGGAGAACTTTATAATAGGAAAAGCACGCAGCACTGAAATCAGACAAAACACATGTAAGAGAAGCATTGGTACTAAGGGAGTGTTCACAGTGACTTACCCAACCTCTAGCCTATGGCAATACTATAAAAATCCAAAAGGCTGGCACACCAGCAGTGGAAAATGAAAGTAAAAGACAAGGAGGGGAACTCCTATGACTTAGGGTGGGCCGTACTCACTGTGCAACAGCATTTACCCCAGCTGCCTTTCCCTTAGAAGAACAAAAGCACAGCTAAGTAGGCAATGCTTGGTTTTTTAACAGCTAAATACCTCTTCCTGTGCCCACACGTTGTCCAGTGCCTAGAGACCAGCTATCAGACCCATGTATGAGGGAGAAATGAAACTAAAAGCACTACACACATGTATCCCATCTCTTACAAGCTGTGAGCCATCATGTGACTCCAGCCTGTGAGGAATCTCAAAGCCCACACCTGCAGCCAGTAGGGTACATGGGGCAGAAATCAAGTTTAACCACACAATAAACAAAAAAGGCAGGGGAGTCGTGAAGTTTTGAAGGTGTATGATCACTACTCTGATAAATACCATGATGTTTACTACTAAACAGATTTCCAGCCATAAGACCTCAATATAATTAAATATAACCTGAAATGATGAGAAGGTCAAGCTTGAACATGTCTTAAAAACTGGAGAAAGTCGAATGTGTCCCTTGAAGTAATCAGACAATGCTGGGACAGGAGGGAAAGGAACCACAATCAACATGATAAACATATTTTAAAATGTCAATATTAAAAATTAGCTTTGCTACTGTCAGACATAGAGGTGTCTGCATGAATTCACATGTACAGCACATCTTTCCCACATTAAGAATGCAGATAAATTGCCACTTTAAAATGGGCAGGCACTGCAGAGAGAACACAAGACACTATCGTTGACTCATGATGAAAGCCAGGAAAAATATAAAGATTTTAATAAGACAAATCTGAATTATTTAAATAGGACTTAATGCTTCTACAACTTTATCCTTTACCCCACTTACATTCTCATTAATATCAGTTCCTTCCCAGCTACAATAGCTTTGTGACCAAGGCCATCTACTGGTGAGTGGGGTGTGTGAATTAATGGGAGGTTTGTTGGCCAGATTTAATTAGTGCTTGCCAAGATTTAGGCAAGTGTATTGAAATTGTGCCAGACAGCTGTCAGGAATTATTAAATATGATCACAGTTTTGGATTAACAAATAAATAATTAAGGCTTCCCAACTCCACATGGACCTAAAGAACCAGGATGTTGCCCAGGGGAGAAGAGTGTGGTACTTTCAATCTGCATCCTGCTGCAGTCCAGACAGCATGTCACCTCACTGCTCTGGGTAAAATGGATCAGACATGTCAGTGTTGCTAACAGAGATATGAATTTTACCCCCAAAATCGCTACCTAACCTGGTAAGATTGTTTTCAAGAATTAATGGGGTCTGGATTGGAAACATTTGTAGGCTAAAACTGAAAACATTTTAAATGGGGATTTTAGATCTGGATTTATTGGCTGCACACCGTAGTTACAATTGTATTTGTCCCCAGGTATTAGGCAACAGAAATGGACACCGGGCAAGGAAATTGAAGGGAAATTAAACACACCCATACCCTTACACACTGTAATTTCCAAGGTGATATCTGAGACTAATCCTGAGCAAAGGAAACTGGGAGTTAACAGCATGCTATGACATGGAGATCCCCACACTGCTCTACTGTTACCTGCTGAACATCATTACTCCCAAGTTAGGAAGATGTCTTTAATAAGACACTTCCTTAAGCTCTTTTTTCAAATTCTGTAAGACTTAAGTTTGCATTATGATTTTTAGAGTAAGGTATTTGAGTGGCAGCACTGGAAATCTCCAAATTACAAGACAATATTCTCTCCATCTTTGAGATGAAGTAAACTTAACCCTTTACTCATCCTTTTTGCCATAAGAATTTCAGGCAACCTCGATAGCATAGAGACTAGCTTGAAGGAAATGAAATAATTTCTTATTGCTGCTTTTGGATGGTAACACAGAAACCAGAAGTTCTTGTTCTGCTTGAAAAAATGACACAGAAGAAAAGTATTTCCACAAGAGAAAATATGTATGCCATAAAGTGACAAATGCCCTTCAGTGACCTCACTTCAGTCTGATTAATTGCTATGGTGATCAGATTTATGACAGAGAATTTATGGATGGCAGGTAAAAGGAGTCAAACCTTTGACATTTTTCCATTACGAGTTGGGTTTGGGGCTGGTTTGTGAGGGTTTTTCTGGGATGGGGTGGTGTTTTTTCTTCTGAAGCCAGTATTAGACTATAAATCCAGTTTAATGACACCAGTTTTATTCAGTGTGGGAGAATCTAATTTTCCAATACAGCAAGCTAAGTAATTTATATGTCTTTCTGATTTATTTATGGTGCAATAAATCCATGTGTTTCTGTTGGAGATTTGCAGTCTCCAGGATAATTTTTTAATTGAAGATCAGAAGCGGGGGAAAAAACCCCAAACATCGAACTGCTGCCCCCTTTGGCTCCAAGCCACAAGACATAAACAACTTCAAAAGAATAAGACAGTGCATGTAAGTTTCCAATCACATCTTTTGCAGAAAAAGTGTGTTATCAACTAGTTGATAAGCTTTAGATGTTCCTCTCATTAAGTCATTGGATCAAAAGAGCTGAACTATGGAAAATTTAATTTATACCTTCAATTGCAATTACTGTGCATCACAGTAGTTACACGTCACACTTTCAAAACACTGCACTAACATCTATAATGTGTCTTGGTAGAAAGTTAGCTTTATATTTGAAGTTGATATAAGGGATGGAGAAACCTGTTATGATCTCCTGTTGATTTGCATAGAAAAGCCTCCAGCTATTTACACCAGGATTCTCATGTCCCAAATAAAGTGACAGCTAGGAAATTGCACAGTTGCAACATCTAATTGTTAGGACTTGGTCATTTCTTTAACACACATTTCAAACAGAGGCCTTCATTTAACTTCACTGTCGGATCCTCTTTTAAATTCATGATTTTTCTTCCTTAATTCTCTAAACTCAGAACTGCCTATATATTACTGAAGTTAAAGGAATGGGTTTAATTTTCCAAAACATATATATCTGTTTCATCCATTTTACCAGTGCCATGCTAAAAGCTCATTTTTTTTCTCCAATCCTGCAGCAAATACTAATAGCAGCTCTAACTTTCTTAACCTCAAATATATGCAAAAGCAAGATTACCTCAAAATGAACTGCTGAGGCTAGACAAGCTAAGAAGTCCATCTACCTCTATTTCATCTTGCATATTATTCAGTTATATATTGTACAGTCCCTAGGGAAAAACAGAAACACAGGAAAGTAACTCAGAAGGGCCATCAGTCATTTAAGTGTTGTTTATTTTCCAACAGTACCAGTTCTTCTCAGAATGTAAGAAATTGACATATCCATTACACCTGCCTGAATGAAACTGTGCTGTCCAAATGCTTTGGATGAGCACTGGAACCAATTAAATTTCTACCAGTTCCAGGGAAAAGGCTTTGCTCTAACGCAGTAGCACAGTGCAAGCTTCAGGAAGAATTTCCAGAAATCATACATAGAAAATTAATCCCTCTTTTGGAGGAAAAGGCAGGAGGAAAAAAAGACCCAAAAAGGCCTGGTATTTTTTACATCAAAACAATTACAGTGGTACATAAAAAGCCTGTAGAAGGCATTTATTCTAATAGCCTTGGATGTTCAATCCGTGTAATAGTCCAATCTGGCTTTGCTCCTTCTGTAAACTCCCTCTGGAACCTGGAAAAGGAAAGATAATAAGTGAAGAGTTGTTAAAATTTACTTGACCTTAAGGAGTTACTAATACGACAAGAAATCATGAACAAATATTTAACTTCAAACTTACTGCTGTAAAAGCTATTTAAACTTTAATGCTTATGCCCCAAAATTGAAGATAAAAATTATAGTAAGAAACAAAATGCACTGACTTCAGTGTTTTGGTTCAGATCCCACACACAGGATCAAACAGCAACAGTAAAGACCCTGATGTCAAGAAAGCACTCAATTTTCACAGCAGGAATATGAATAAAGCTTAATGGAAGATTTTGATCTGTAAATAAAGGGCTTCATTTAATAGGATGGTAAGTGAAGGGAAATCATGTGCTCCATATTTTACTTGAAAATTTTAATCTTTCCTGAAGTGTAGTTTAAAAGGTAATATATTTTCAGAACTACATCAAAGATCAAGTTAACAGCAGTACTGAGTCTCCCGTATCTAAAGGTAAGTCTGAGCTTCAAGCTGAATTCTCATGTTCTCAAATAACCTGTATGTCATGGACAAAAGCAGTATAATATCACTGCTTTGCAAATGCACCCCTACAAAATGGGATTGAGAAGATAGTCAGGCTTTAAGGGTAGGCTTTTAAAATTAATGGAACCTCAGAAGCCTCCAACTCTAAGGAAAGTGCAGAATTCAGCTAAGGGATGGATCCACAACAATCTATCCAGGCAAAAAGTACTGATCTCCTCATGAATGTTACCTTTGTTTCAGAGCTCCTCATCACCTGGACTCCATATTTTCAATTTCCAATATGGGTGTAGAAATCCTTGATCATACTGCATTTATCACACAAAAGTCCTCACTTCTCCCAGCTTCTGAGAATCTTATCTTCAATACATTTTGCCAACTGTGTAGATATTTTCTGCACTGCTCTGACATTAGTACACTAACACAGATATTATTTATAAGCATTCCTATGAAAATCCATCTTCCTAATGTGTGCTTTGAGGATCAGAAACCTCATTCAGTGCTCCAAATACCGCTCTTCCTTACAGAGAAAGAGTTCCCATTAATGTCAACACAGAAACAAGGAAATAACATAATGATGTTAGGGGTATTTTAAAAATCTGGCTCTAAAAATCAAAACTGGAAAGCTGGATGAGAATTAACTTAGATTAGAATCAAGGTAAATTAAAACCACTGGGTTCTGCAGTGGCACAGTGGGAGTGCTTGCAGAACTGCCTGTCCCACAGGTACCTCATGGTAAGAAAGGGTAAGTAAAAGTAAAGGAGTAAGTAAAGGAGTAAGTAAAGGAGTAAGTAAAGGAGTAAGTAAAGGAGTAAGTAAAGGAGTAAGTAAAGGAGTAAGTAAAGGAGTAAGTAAAGGAGTAAGTAAAAACAGTAAGCAAGCTTACTCATAGTTTGCTGTTAAAAGATGCTTCTTTTCTTTTGTGTTTTCATCTCCAAACACAATCTGAAAGACTTTGGCTTCACCTGGTATTTCGTCAGGTAGATTAGCACCATTCAGATACCAGAAGCACATCAGGATGCTAACAAACTTTCTTCCTGTTGGAAATAAATCAAAACTTAAGTTAGAGCTCTTGTTTCTCATCAGTCAAATACTCCTGTTTGCTACCTAGCATGTATTCTAGTGAGACCCTGGAAGGACAGCTGACTTCAGCCATGAAGAATACAGGATAGAATAATGAGTGATAAAGGTATTTTATGCCATACTCATGCTGTTTAGCAATAAAAATACACTCTAAAAAAAGTGTATTTTATCATGAGTGTGGTGTGGCAGTGTATATAATGGAACTGTACAAAAGAAGTTGGATCCCACAAAGCTACTGATAAAACAAATGAATATAGATGAGTTCAAACATGGAAGCAATCTAAGAGGGGAGAAGAAATTCCTATTTCTCAAACTAGGAAAAATGCTTACTGGTCTGACAACTTGAAATGCTCAACTGAAGACTCAGGGTTAGACCCACATATCATCTCCACTGTGTCTAATAGTGAATACAGCACACAATGCTGGTATCCAACAAAAAAAAAAACTTGCTTGAGCTCACCACTCAAAAAATCCCAAAAGAAACAAGGAGTCCTACAACAAAGTGTATTTCGTAACAGTAAGACTAAACCAGCAAAATTAATTTCATTATCCAGCCTTCACGATTCTTCTTACAGGATGTATTTTCATTGTTGAAGCAAACAGCTTTCAGTATATATTAGAATAATTTTTTGAGTGGTTTCACATTGCTGAGGAGTAATAATGTAAAATTCTGTACAAAATAAGAGGAATAAGCATAACCCAAACAGAAGTCAGAACAGTACCGTGATGTATGAACAATAATCTCTGTCTGGTTTAAAAGGAAATCAAGAAATTTTATATGGATGAATTACAAACAGAGAAACAAGGAATGAGAAACAGTACTCAAAACCACATCTGCATGGAAAATGTCTGTTTAGTAGCAAAACCAGGAAATAAGAATGCTCATTGCTGAAATGTTTTAGGATTCTAAACATACCATCATCATCATAGTAAATGCGAACATCTCCTTCTGTTGTGTACATGATTGCATCAATGTCAGCTGCTAAAGCATCCCTGTGGCTGTCAGGGAGCAAAGAAATCTTTTCCTTCAGCACCTGAAGTACCTAAATTCAGAAAAACTGTCACTTAGTTTTTCATTAGGAAATTTAAGTAACAATCTATTTCTAGTGCAGTTAATAAAATGAGCTGTGTTGCTAAAACATTTGTCTAACACAAGTAACAGCTACAATGAAAAATCACTGGGAATTTTGGGCATTCCTAAACCCTAATTCAGCAGCTTTGAGGAAGGTCCACTCACTGCTCAACACACATGAAAACCAAGCGTCTTAAAAAACCTTTAGAAAAGGTACAGTTAACACAGCAGCAGCAGCAACACCAGCCACGTCAGCCCAGCCCAGCCCAGTGAAGCTACCTCCCACAATCACACTCTGCCTGCTCACTGCTGAATTCCTGCTACGTGCAGGTTTCCTAAGCTTCTGATTCAATGTCTTTTAGCTGTCTTTCCACAAAATTCTTTGAAGATCAGTTTCATTACCAGTGAGTTTGTCTTTGCCATTTTGTGATCCACGCTCCATTTAAAAAAAGTTTAAACATTTGCAAACCAGAACAGACTGAAAAATTGCTCCCCTGGTAATTAATGTCCTTATGACATTATTCACATCCATATTATCTAAGTGTCCTGTGATCCACGCTGTGTTAAGCAGAAAATGGTGGGGTGCAAAAACTGCACAGAGGTAACGCCTCAAACACCACCTGAGAAAGTCAAGTCAACAAGGAAGGATGAAACTGCAGAACTTGTGTTTAACTAATACTCATTTTTTACCCTAACTCCATCTACCATTTTTGAATAACAATCTAATGCAGAGGCTACAGGGAAGCAAAAGGCAACCTTGACAAGGTTTCTAGTACATTTTGCAAAATTCACTGGCCAAAAAAAATGGCAAAGCAGTGAGGATCACAGCCTCACTTGCTACATCCTCGGCTTACACGAAGTCTCTGCATCGATGTAAACCTGAAAAATTTACAGCAAGCTACAGAGCAAGTTCTTTTAAGAGGAAGCAGAGAAGATGCCCTTTCAAAACAACTGCAAGAAACTCACGTTTTATTGCTATCTCTGTTCAGAGAGAGGAGGCAAGACTGTTCAGAGGGGATGCACTAGCACAGCACCAGAGTTTTTGCTGCAAAGGCAGGGGTGGCAATAGCACAGGCCACGCTGACATCCTGTAACAAGGCAGACACAGGCCTGGAGTGTCTCCTCCACTTGACTCTGATGCATCTGCTACCTCCATGCCCTGGGGAGGCCAAGACAACTTCAGCAATTAAAAATTCATAAAAAAACCACAGAAAACACAGCACTGATGTTTAACCAGGTCAGTCACATCCCTGAGACCGTGACATGAGCCTGAAGCTTTCCAGCCAAAACCAGAAATCAGCTGTATGACCTGATGGGAGTGGGAATGTAGCAGTGCACAAACCAGTTTCTTTCTTCACAGGAGTTCTGGTGCACAGACTGAGTCAGCTTCAGTCACCTGCCTACACCTAGAGACACACAATTCTACCTGCCATCCAAAGCCTGCTGCCTTTCCATCCTTCCTGATACACCAGAAATCTTTCTGGCATTTGGGCTTGATGCTCAACAGCTAAAACATAAATAATTTTGTTTTAAATACAGTAACTTCAAATTGAGTTTCATGCCTTGAAATTCAACTCGAAAAAAGCTGCAGGATAAAAAAACTGCCCACCCTATGTCACGTTACGTTGTTTTTCCAAATTAAACCAAGCTGGCAATTTGTAGATAATGACAGGCTGGATGCATCCATGTCACTTCAGAACAGAAAATCGACTGCTAGAACAGGAGATGGAGGGCATTTACCTCTGCTGACACAAGTTCTTCCAGCAGGTCAAGTTTACGCTGAGACAGCAGCTTTGAAACAACAGAAAAGGCCTACCAAAATAAAACACAAACAAAAACCAAACATGAACAAGCAGCTCTAGGTTGGCTTATTTTCCAGACAAATCCATAAGAATATGACAAGCTACCCAAATATTTCATGATTTAAGATTTCAGTATTTGCAGAGGGTATCGCCACTGAAATGTAATCCCTCCAGCACTGCAAGAATGATTTCATGAACAGATAAAAACATATGAATTATTTCCAATTTCTTATTTAAAACATCAGCGCTTCCAACAGGTAAATGAATTCATAGTTTACAAGAGGAAAAACAATCAACTTTACAGTACTGTGTATGCTGCTTTTACTCTTTTTAATAATTCAAACAGTCTATGTTTTCCCTGTAAACATTTTGTTCCCCTGCTCTCTTTTCCAACTCACCTTGTGGTTTCAGTCAAAACTGATGCTGCAATTTACAAATTTTCTTTAGAAATCTGGTTTAGTCTCTAGACTTCAGGAAGCTCAACTCTCTCCCCTCAATTCTGCAGGTATATTTACATACAATTATGCCTCTACATATTCAAGCAGTGCACTTGTGAAGGACAGTATTTAGGACTCTACACCAAGTAAAAACAAACAAACACCAAAACAATCCCCCCCCAAAAAAACGGGCCAAAGTAAAACAGGTGGCTCTGCACGTCTCAAATCATTTGTTGTAGGTTGGGGTTTTTTCCTCCTCTTGAACCGATCCGAATAATTTTAACATTCTCTCCCCTGATGTGTTGGTTTGAGCTGCTTTTATTCTGTGAAAAGTAAACATAATAATAAAAAGTTTCCCAACAGATAACTCAGTAGTTTTCATATGACTAGCTTTGAGATATTTACCTCTCTGACACATTCTGTTGGCAAAGCTTACTGGGCTCATAAATTTGGAGAAATAAATATGTACCCCCAGCTCTACACCTGTCTAAGCTTTATCATTTCAGGAAAACCTGTTAAGAGGAGACACACTTCTCCTTAAAGGCTCTCTAACACTTGCAAGCACCCTCCTTCACACTACTCTGGCTTAACCAGTCTCTTTTAATTATGAAATCTGGGAAAACAAGAAATTCCTGAAGAAAACTACAGCTCTGCTTATACCATTTGCCTCCAGGTGTGGTGCTTGGAGCCAGCAGTGGGGAACTCCATGTATTTTACACACAGGAGCCCACTAGTGCTAAGATGTCCACACGTAATAACATCAGGCTGGACACCAGGAGGAATTTTCTTCATGGAAATGAGCTGCCCAGGGAGGTGGTGGAGTTGTCATCCCTGGAGGTGTTTAAGGAAAGACTGGACATGGCATTGATGCCAGAAACTGGTTGACAAAGTGGTGTTTGGTCATAGGCTGGACACAAGGCACAGCACAGACATGGAGCTCCTGGAGTGGGTTCTGCAGCAAGGATTGGGGCACTGGAGCATCTCTCCTACAGGAAAAGCTTATGGGACTGGAGCTGTTCAGCCTCAACAAGAGATAGCTGAGAGGAATCTCACCAATGTGGATAAATATTCAAAGGGGAAGAGTGCCAAGAGTACGGACCAGGTTCTGCTCGGTGGTGCCAAGCAACAGGACAAGAGGGAATAAGGAAGGACTTTACTGAGAGCATGACCAAGCACTGCAGAGTGCCCAGAGGCCGTGGAGTCTCTCTCACTGCAGATATTCCAGACCTATCCGGACACAACCCAGTGCCAGGCGCTCCGGGACAGCCTTGCTGGAGCAGACAGACCCACCGCGGTCCGTTCCTACCCCAGCTGTTCTGCGAATCTGTGGTTATCTCCCAAGTCTTCTCCAGCCTAACTCGTTCTATAATTCCGTGAAGGTAACCGCGAGCATCGGCAGCTCTGGGGAGGCTCGGCAGGACCTTTCCCCTCAGGCCGGCCGCTCTCCTCGCCCCTAGGCTCACCTGCTTGGCCCCCCGCGTGAATTCCTCGATGCTGAATTCCTGGTCGAAGTAGAGGCGGATGAGCAGGTAATAGAAGCGGGTGCGGAGCCAGGCGAAGGGGCTGGTGATCCTCACTACCATTACGCGCCGCTGCGGGCCCTCGGTCCCAGAGCCGGCGCTGCTGGCGAACCGAGCGCTGAGCTGTGGCGGCCGGGGCCGG
>VWZN01021527.1:118005-137607 GCA_013396955.1 Regulus satrapa | reverse complement strand
CACACCGGGCACACGGGCTCACTGGGCACACGGGCACCGTGCACACCGGGATCACCGGTACATGGGCACCGGGCACACGGGCCGGGCGGGATGGCTCCCAGCTCCCTGCTCAGCGGCACGGCTCGGGCCGGCCATCCCCGGCGCCTGGGTTTGTGCCTTCCCGGAAAGGTGCCCTGATCCAGTGCGGGGGAATGGGCGTTTGGGGGCGAGGAGCTTCTGTAGGTAGATCTGTCTGAGCTGCTGGCAAATTCCGAGGGTGATGTCTGTAAGAGTCCATTTCCTCTGACAGCGGTTAACAAGTGTGATCGTTAGTTTTGTAGCTTTTTCATCTCTTGTTTTATATCCCCTCCCGCCTCCCCAGCCTTCGAGGTCCCAATTAAGAGTGTCTTTCTACTTTTTGTGTGCAGGCTGGGTCAAACCTGGTTGTGAGCAGCAAGGAGCCTTGATATAGGTGGAAAGAGCTTCTCTCAGGAGAACATAACAGCATCACCACAGCTCACAGTCTGCACCTTAACTCTGTGCACTTTTACATGTTTTGTGTTAAGCTTTGGCTAGAAAGATTAAATCTTTTCCTTCATCTGGCTGGATTCCTCAGTGGGCCCAGCACAAAGTGTGGGCTATAATTGTCTTTGCCTCTCCATATTCTTCCTTACCCAGCTAGGAAAGAACATGTACTTAATAGAGAAACAGTTCCATAATTTACTGCATTTTGTTTCAACATTCAGCATTTGATTCACATTGCTTGTGAACAGATTAGTTGTGTCCTTGTGTAGTGTGTCCTGGCATTCAACAGACTTGTTTGCTTGGATGTAATTTGAAAAATTAATTATGTTTTTTTTTGTTTGTGTTAGTTTTTTTTTTTTCTGCCGGATGCTGTGATCATTCACCATTGAATTTTGTTGTTGTTGTTGTTGTTCCCTAGAGAAAGCCAGTAGTGCTGACAGGACTGGAACTGGGTGCTTGCACCACCAAATGGACAGTAGATTACTTGAGCCAAGCTGAAGGATCTAAAGAAGTAAAGATTCACGTTTCTACAGTGCCACAGATGGATTTCCTCAGTAAGAACTTTGTGTATAGGTACTTCACTCCAAGGCCTCTTGTATTTTAAAGGCATGTGCTTACAGACATAAAGTACACCTTTTTGAAGCTGAGGGTGGGAATGGGGAAATAGTTTGTGAAAGCATTACATTACGTATCAAAGGTTTGCCCTAGATTTCTCCCTCTTCTATTAATTCTACACCCTGAATAAATACAATGAGAGTGGAATGAGGGGCCAAACAGCACCTTAAAAGTGATGTCATGAAGAAGTGTTGTAAAGGTATTTTGTCAGAGCACTCTTGTAGGAAGTTTGAGTCTGGCACTTGTAGCTGTTAATTAAAAACAAACCAAAACACCCTCGAAATCTACAGTGATGACCTGATACTTTGTTCTAGTTATGTGGTGCGTTCTCAGTGTTACTGAACAGTGATAATTTCTGAGTCACTGTCTGTCTGATCCCCTTTGAATGCTGGTGTGTGTGTGCCAGCCATGGTATTCCACTCCAGAAAGGGTGTAACTAATTAAAACCAAGCTCCTCTCAAAGTTAGCATGTGCAGCTTTCAGAATGTTCAAACCACTGCATGCCACACATTTCACCAGCTCTTTAATCTTGATGTGGGCCACCAAAACCCTTGATCCTCCTCTGGAGCTTCTCTTATGTAACTGCCAGAACGTTTCTTCAGAGTTCATCTAATCTCAGTCATTGTGTTGTCCTTCAAGGGTAAATGCCTTTATTCTAGCAGTCCTTTGTTTTCCTAAGTGGGAACAGGATGTGCTCAGTCTGTTAAACTTCTAAGCGGGTGGGAGTGTATGCATTTGGTGTAAACAAGCTACAAGTCTACAAGAGTGGAGCCTGTTCAGGGGATAAACACAAGTTACAATCATGATCTATTCTGCTCACTGCATAATGAACTTTTGAATTTCTGAAATTAGCATGTGCTTGACTAACTTTGCCTTATCTCCATACTTCATTTTTTCCCCCCGCTCTGTTTTGGGTTTTTTTTTTAGGGTCTTTTGCTGTGAGTTCACGTACAGTTGTTCTGGAGTCTTAGTTTTAGCAGGTTTGCAGACAGCCATATGGACTCTCTGATGGTGTTTCATTGTAGCAGGTGTCAGGACTTTCACATGCTTCACTTGAAATTCAGGAAGCTTTGACCTTTGCCACAGCAAGCCCCTCATTCTAATCTGAAGGGACAGTAAGTAGAAACAAAAGAATAGAAGCTCTGAAGCTCTGAGGACTTAACATGTGGTTTCATTAGTTTAAACTGATGAACATGAGTAGTACTGCAGTTCTGTTGTAAGTTGCATGCTCCTACCCCTGTTTTTGTGTTGGTTCTGGAACTCATTCAGCCAGGTTGTGACGTGCTGCAGAAACCTGAATGTTTTTCTGCTGTTTTAGCTTTGTAAGCAGGTTCACAGGGAGGTCAGATGAGTGCCAGTGCTACTGTATGGGGAGAGATGGGGTGATTAGGGCAGATAGCAAGGGCAGAGCTGTGGGAGCACCAGAATGCATCATTTTAAGCTGTAGCAGAGCTGTGCTCTCACTTTCTTCAGCAGCAAATGTAAGTGGACATGATAGAACAGTTTGGCTGAAGTCAGAGCACTGGGTTTTGTTTGGTTTTTCACTGACTTCAGTGAGTTTTGTATTTGTATATTCCAAACAAGCCTAAAATGTTTAGAAAATTGCTTTAAGTTCTGTCAGATGCAGGTTCACATTCTGGTAAAAAAAAATATCAAGAAAAATTTTGCTTGAGAATGGTTTCTTCTTAACCCTGGGTACTTGGTAGTTGCTCTGAAATGTGATGATTATCATGCAATAATGCATTGATTATCATGCAATAATAATTCATTGTCCAGTGACGCTTGGTGTGAGATGGTGAGCTGCATGGTTGTAACACTGAATTCATAATAATGAATGCATGTCGTGTTGCTGATTGTGCTTGGTTTGCCAAGCAGCTGTCAGCTGATACCAAAACCTGTAATCTGTATGACAAGCTCCCATTATGTAGGTAAATATGTTAAACTCTTACTGACTTCAGAGGGACCAGCTCTAATGCCCAGTGACTCTTCTTGAATCTTCTGAAGTTGTGTTTAGTAAATTTAAGGAAAACTGCAAAGTAACATTTGAAAATATCAAGATTCCGGTGTTTTGAGGAGATGAGAAAGCATGTATTTTTAAAAGTATCCATATAACTGAAATAAATCCCATAGATGTACAAATGAAGGCAGTTATCTCTGTTCCTGCACAAATTCATGGCAGAAAATGCATCAATATAAACATGTCAATCTTCCCTGTTGAAGTTTTCTTGATGCTGAGCTTTTCTGCAAATTTATAAAAATATACAATAAGCAAGCCTAAAAAAATACACACTTAAAGAAGCATTTAAGCAAGTATTGCCACGGTTTGGGTCTTAATTTGGCTCTGAAAAATGTTTTGTTCTGTGACTCAGACCATTCAGAACTCCTAACTCTAAAGGGGTTCTTAACAAAGTGTTTGAACAGTTGATGGAGCTGGATTCAGTGGTTCATGGTGACAAGGACAAGAGGCAGTGGGCACAAGCTGGAATCCAGGAAATCCTGCTAACCCCTTTGATCCCCCCGGACACACAATGGAACCAATGGAACAGCTTGTCCAGAGAGATGATGGAATCTCCATCCTTGGAGACCCACAGAGCTGAACTGGATGCTGTCCTGTGCAAGCTGCTGCAGTGACCCCCACTCTTGGCAAGGGGCTGGGACTGGAGGATCTCCAGGGGTGCTTCCAGCCTCAGCTACTACAGGATTCTGTTTGGATTTATATTGGAACAATTCACTAAAGTTTCTAAGTGTAGGATTTCTGTCCTGGGAGAACTCTTCAGGACAGAATGATGTCTTCTCTGCTGAAGACTGCTGCAAACACTGATTAATCAGGAAGTTAAGTTAAAAAAAAAAAAATATATATATATATATATGCAGCCTATTGCATCTTTCATTACACTTGATATGGCAAGGCAGCTTATTATAAATCTAGAGTTTAGACCATGTGTTGTTAAATTCAAATATTTATATTTCAGAACTCTGCCTTTTGATGTATTTGTACGAAGGGCAGCTGAGGTCAAGCACAAGGAGTACTTTCTTACTGAGGTAATTTCCTTAGTGTCACAATTTCTGTTGGTTATTTTGCTGGCATATGGAGAGGAATGTGATGAATTATAATTAAAGTCTTACTTCAGTAAAAGACTTGATCTTTAATTTAACTTCCTTGTGGCTTGATGCCAAAGGAAAAAATGTGAGAAGTAATTCTTCTCAGAAGTATTTTTTGTACCTGTACCGTTTGGTTAACTTCAGTCATCCTGTTTCTCTTAACAAAAACTGCTTACATGAGAAAAAATTTCAGTATAAAATTTAGAAATTGAACCTTGCTTTAGAATAACAGCTATATCATATGCGTGTTCTGCAAGAAAATGTCATGAAGCTATTTTGGAATTTGATGACTATCAAAATACAAATCCAGATGTATTGTAACATAATTTGTGTGTAGCAAATGTGTGGTTATCTTTACATATCAATGTTCAGGCTAGGGATTTTTCAGATAACTGTGATTTGGAAACAAATAGTTTTGAATGTAGACATGAGTTTTGCTTTTTATGCTCCACAGAACACTCTAAGTTCTGAAGCCAATCAGAATAGTCTTCTGCATCAGTATACTGAAGAACTTAAATTATAATCTGATTTGCTTGGAGTCTGTTCACAAACAGCAATGCTGAAGCAGTTGCCCAGTCTCCCCACACTTTGCTGGTCTCCGTGCAATTAACTTCTTTCTCCCATTCCTCAAGATGAGCTTCAGGGATCAGTAAAGGGCAGTATAACAAAGAAGCTGAATTTGTAGATACACTTTATTTGTACCATATTTTAATGAAACTCTGCATTAGATAAATTAAAAAATGCAAACTATTTGTTTAAGTCTTTTTGTAATTCTTAATAAAAAACCCCAAACAATTCTCTTTTTCTTTTCTCTTCAGGATGAAAAGTACTATTTGCGATCCGTGGGTGAAGATGTTAGGAAGGTGAGTTACTGGAGATTACAGTTCTAATATTTGTAAAGTTGCAGTTTAGAAATGTTTTTTCAAGCCTGTTGTTGTACACCTTACTTAGGGTCACATGATTTGTGAATCTGACTGGATTTAAGTCAGAGTACTTCAATGTGTCTAAAATAGTTGCTGTTGCATGGGAGCTTAGCCAATCACTGAAGAGTCCATTGCTAAAACCCCTTTGTTTAGCTTTTGTTGTAAACTAATATAAAAGGACTTATACTAATCTTTTGCTCCTTCAGTGTGATTCCTAGCAGCCATGGTTAAGAGCAGCTCTCTGGCTGTTGTTAATGGCATTGAGCAAGTCATTGCTGGTTTCAGGTGTTTGCCAATGCTGAAGTTCTAAGCCCATCCCATATGCTTGGAAAGGATTGTGAAGTGCTCCCCCATTTACATGTGCATAGATGGTTCTCTAAGAGTTATGCCCTTTCCATTCCAGGATATTGCAGATATCAGGAAACAGTTTCCTGTTTTAGCAGAAGATGTTCATATTCCAGAGTATTTTGAGAAGGAACAGTTTTTCTCCAGTGTCTTCCGCATCAGCTCAGCTGGATTACAGTTATGGACACATTATGATGTAGGTACTACTTGGGTTTAGCATAAAATGTTGCAGGTGACAGTACAGAGTTGAGATAATAAGGTGCAAATCTCTGTCAAATATTAGAGAATAATAACAAACTTCACATATTTTGAAATAGTGAAATGAACCACGTTGAGTGGTACGGTGAATTTTAAGTGTTGTATTGCTTGAGCATCATCTCTTAACTGGGTTTATGTCTAATTCCAGGTTTGTAAAATTAAAGGATGTTTTATTTTGTTTGCTTTTTTAACTTTTGAGTTTCAGATTAAAATCTGAAACACAGTAATTTTCAACATTTTTGTCTCCAACATTACAACATTTCTTTCCTTTTTTTTTTTTTTTACTCTAATGGCCAGATTAGGATAAATTCTTGCTGTACAATACAGTCCCAACTGTGCAATGATTGTAGTGGTTTCTGGCTGCAATGCAGTAGATGCCAGATAAAGTTGTCTTCTAACATTGTGCAGTGAGCTCTGAATAAATTTATTTATACGATAATTCTTAACAGGTGAAGGTATTATTCTCTTTTTTAAACCAATAATTAGATCAGTTGAAGTCTATTTATTTATTCACTCAACTTTTGGCTGACATCTCTATTATTATGCTCATCCCAGGTAATGGACAACTTCTTAATCCAAGTCACAGGGAAAAAACGAGTTGTTTTGTACAGTCCTCGAGATGCACCATATTTATATTTATCAGGTATGTATGTCATAGGTGTCTAGTTCAGAATCTGGTGATCTTAGCTTTTCAGCTAAGTGCTGAAAGTTTCAGCAGTTTTAGAAAATAATCACTAACAGATGATTTGGTATAAACGAAGTAATTTGTTCCTTTGATTCTGTGTACTTTAGTCAAAGCTAAGGAGAACAGCAGCTTTGCCTGATTATTTTCAACTGAAGGAGTAAAATGTTCTGTCTGGGTTCAAAATGGTTTTTTAAATGTCAGGAAAAGTGGATTTTAGTGTTAACAAAACAAATACAGACAACAGGAGAATATCTCTTCAGTAAATGAGGGGTGGTGCCATCAGGTTTCCCTAGTTTTGGGAAATAAACCAGTACTAAATTTGATTCAAGAACTGCCATTTCCAGCAATATAATAATGCTTTGTTTCTCTTGGAAGAGTGGGAATATTTATTCACTGAAATTTTCCTAGGTACTAAATCAGAGGTGCTGGATGTGGATAACCCAGACTTGGAGAAATATCCCCTTTTTGTGAAAGCCAAGCGCTACCAATGTGTTTTGGAAGCAGGAGATGTGTTATTTATTCCAGGCAAGTAGTAAATAGTTCCTGGCCATGACATGATATTAAACAGTCTTGATTCTAATTTAGGATTTCTGGAGATGGTAAGAGGTTACTAAAGCATTTCTCTGTTAGAAGTAGGAGCATTGAAAGATGTTGGCAAAACTCATTTAATTCTTCCAACTCTACAATTAACCTGAAAAACAGTACTATAAATTTTACTTTCCCTCAAGTGTACACTGTATGCTCCTGAATTTGTGTCTCCTTCTGAAATCTGAAATTACTTCAGTGGCCTGAGATTTTAATGACAGAATTTGAGTGAAATACCATTTCTGTTCTTCCGGCACTTAAGCACTGTGAGGCACATGGTCTGATGAGAATTAGAATGGTAGAATTATTGGACCTTCTAGGGATTTATAATCATCTTTGGGGACTGGAAAGACAAGTCCTAATAATTTTTCTGCACAAGCAGAAAGCTTCCGGGGCTGACATGACAAATTCTGGTCTTCAGGGAAAGGCATTTGAATTACTCCTATTGAACTACTCCTCCTTTTTACTGATTTTATTTTAATTCATTGTGAGCTTGTAGCAGATGTGGCTTATCCTGTCACGTTTACATTATCTGAGTAATATAAACAGGTCATTAAACAAGAAGGTAATAGATTTTTAGGAAGTTATTTTATAGTCGTTTCTTAGCCTTGGACTTGTTACTTAATTTTGAACTTACCTTTATGTTTCTTCCTAAATGAACTTTTGGTTGCAGTTGTTTGTTACACTGCTGCTGATGTCAGTGTCCCTGTTTTCTGTTCCTGAAGTCCAGATACTTATTTGTCTTCGCTAGGGGGTGAGAAGAGTCAAACTTGAGACACACTCAGCTCTCTTAAGACTGATTGGGGAGTATAGGAATTTTGGAGTCCAGAGAATGGTGCTTTGTCAGCATCTTGCAGTGCTTATCACTGAAAAAAAAGATGTTTTTTGAGGAATGTGTGTGTAGGTTATTATGAAGAAGGTAGAAACAGCCCCTCTTTATAACCTGAAAGCAACTTCATGTTAATTTCTCAGAATAAACTTTTCTGTCTTCAGCACCTACAGGCAAATAAGATGAAATAAACACAGCATTCACACTTGTAGCTTAAAATTCAAATATCCTCAACATACATATTAAAATTATTCTTTAAATGTACTCAATGAAACAAAGGTGGCTTGGCTTCCTTACCACAATGATGATTCAGCTGAAAAACCTTATGCCTTCATTATGAGAAGATAAGCAACTTGCCTGAGTGACCTGGCCGATGCTGGTGGTTTACATTAATGCCTGGACAGTGTGTGCAAGGTTGGGGACTAAGTGAAAATAGATTTAGAGTGGAGGTGAGAGAGGGAAGGTGTCTTTCTTTCATCCTACACATGCTTATCCTTTGCTTACATTTGAGTACCTCTACACTTCGGCAATTGTTACTTTTATGAGAAGTTATAGATCAGCATAAATGTCTTGAAAAACTTCTTAAATTTGGTACCATGCAATATATTCATATGGATATTTGTAAACAAACAAAAATACAGTAGTTGAGGATTTTCCTCAACTAGATTTAGTTTGGGCAGTTCTGACACTTGCTTGGCGTCACATGAAATTTAGGTCAGTAATTTTTATTTTAGACACTGTTCTTTCCACAGCTTTGTGGTTCCATAATGTAATTTCTGAGGAATTTGGAGTGGCACTGAATGTCTTTTGGAAGCACCTTCCTGCTGAGTCCTATGATAAGACTGACACTTATGGAAATAAAGATCCCATGGCAGCTTCTAGAGCTATACAGATCTTGGACAGAGCCTTGAAAACACTTGAAGAACTGCCTGAGGAATATAGGGATTTTTATGCTCGGAGGATGGTGTTACGTATCCAAGAAAAAGCCTATAGGAATGATTATGGATAAAGTAACACACTGTAATTCAGCAAGGTCCCTTGCAAGTAGAAAATTTCATGTTAGTATGGAAACTGTCCATATGTACTTACATACACTTTCTGTGAGACCAATAAAAACTGTCAATAAACATGCATTTATAACAAAGTTATCTTGTAGGTTTTCATTCTAGTTTTTAATGTGCAGTGAGATCACAGTCTCTTCTACAATGAGACAGACATTTGCAGTGCCTCCTCTTATAACTGTACTTTTTTTTGGAATGTTCTACTTAAATTTTCCTCAACAAAAGTTTTGGTATGTGGGCTGACAGCAGTCATGCTTAGAAGTAACAGCACATCTTTGTGAATGCAACCTCATGAAATTTTAGGAAAGCCATAGTGGTTTCTGAGTGAGTCCAAGCAAGCCATTGGTGGTAGCTGTAATGGTTATGGTTTCTTTTCAGGTAATAACCTGGCAATTAGTGTAAGGAGTTTCTTCTCACCCTTGTAGTGAGACAGAGTGGCTATGGGAAAAAAAAGCCAAGATTAACCATGCCAGGTTACACTTAGAATTGTGCAGCAGCTTGACTGCAATGTAAATGGTTTATCCTTTCCTAGATCAATAATATATTACTGGGAGGAGGAAATCTTTTTTTGTCACTGCCCCAGTGCAGTCAGGCAGCGTTGCTGTTCCTGCAGCTGTGAAACACTTGCCACTGATGTGCCCACAAATCTATTCAGACACTGTCCTAGTATCTGCAATGAACTTTGTAGTTGTGGAGTAGCCACAGAATCTGTTGGGAGCTGTATTTGAGCCCGTGCTCTTTGTTACCACATGAAAGGGGGTTTGCATAGCACCTTTTGGGATGGAGCCTGTTGTTTAGGCATTGTGGAAGGTTACCTTTTCAGCAGATTGTGGTGCTTACAAAAGCCCCGTGAAATAAAGGTTGGCATCTGACAGAAAGGACAGGCTAGTCATTGTCTCTTGAAATGCCTCTGATGTAATTACTTGTGCTGTTTGGGGAATGCAGCATTTCTCTGACTTAGGTCAGTCTGTTACTTCTAGCAATGTTTCTTGAGAACTGTAACTTGTCAGAAGCTCTTAGACTAAATAAATGTGTAGTGTTAGAAAAAGTGCTGGAAAAAAAAGCTTTCTTCAGAAGAGGAGGAGCTTGAACACTGCAGATTATTCTTCTAAACCTGTTCTTCTTGGCAGTTCAACGCAGTGAAAATAGTCTGGTACCATGTGAATGGGCACCCAGCCACCTCAATGAATAAGCGTGAATGGAACCAGCCAAGCGATTCTGACGGGCATCATTGTACGTTCTGAGGGTAGAATTTAAATTGGGGATCACAAATAGGTCTCCCAAAATTTTTGTTCAGAAAGGAACAAGGATTGCTTGTGCCTAACAGAATCTCTGTGCCCATTAGGCTGGGGTAACCTCTTGGCTTCGTTGGATTGGTAATGTCCAGGGCCCAGTCTGAATTGCAGAGGTGAACAGAGCATATTCTTTGTGTGCTAGGGCTGAATGGAGAGGTTCAGAGAGCCTGCAGGGCTCAACAAAGCTGTGTTCCAGCACTGTGCCTGCACAGCCAGTACTTGAAGCTGTAACTGCCAGGAGCTTCTCAAGATGCTGGTACAGAGAAGTACAGTGCTGATGCCTCCTTCTGCCATTGCTTGGGTCTCCGTTCACAAAAGGGAGGTGTTAGCTTGGTATTCTCAGGCCCCCTCAACACTCAAGTGTAGATTTTATCTTCATGCTGCCAGCTTTAAAATGAAGCCTTTGTTTAACTTTGAAAGAGTTTCTTCAATTTGTTATTTAGAACCTTCTCTGAAACAGTTGTTCTGAAATGCTATAAAAGAAGAAGATAAGTATTTAAAAATATATTTTCTTAATTTGAGTATAATCTGAGTAGGGATAAAAATTTGGAAGTTATTGTTTTTAAAAAAATTAAGTTACTTAGTGCATTGTAACCACTGTGCAACATGGTGTGAAGCAGGCAATAAAAGTGATGAATGGTGAAAGCATTAAAGGAATAACTTTCAGATTACAAGTAGATTATAAGTAGGCACATTTAGAAATCTGTTACTGAAATCACACAATGAATTAGAGCCACTGATATTTCGTGGACATTTGCCTGTTAAGATCCTGCTACAATAAAACAGATGAAGCTGGGTTAACAGGTATTAGAGAAATAAACACTGACCATCTTAAACATTCAAAGCAGCCACTCTGAACAGTGTATTTGTAGGAGTTGGGTGATGCAGGACTGAAAGACAAGTTGACAGTTACATAAAGACAATGTCTGAAATCAGAAGTTTCAATTTGGCCTACCCCAAACCTTGAATTACTCTAAAAATTTGGTGACTGAGACATTTAAAATAGAAATTCATTGTAAGTTAACACCTGGAAAGAATTATTTATTCTTAGCCATATGAAATATAAAGGATAACAAATTACTTCAGGTTTTTGGTTTTTTTAAAAATGTGCTTGCTGTGGAAACACTCAAATAAAAAAACTGATGTCAAAATATTTTTCTTGTCAAACAATTAAACATATTAAAAATCTATCTGTCGTGTTTGTGCTGATAAATTGATGTACTCAGAACATCCTCTCCAGTAGCTACTCAGAGTCTAGGTTAAGTTTCAAGTTAAATGCCTCATGAGAAAGGATTTGACTTGATCACAAAGGATCAGAAATACAGTCTTTTTTTTATAATATGCAGGATGAAACTATTTGTCTCATTCATACTGCTGGTTTCACAAGACTCACTTGACTAAGATAAGAATTTTACCACAGCAGAGGTGATATTATTACATATGATGTGATCCCAATATGATTACTTCAAAACTTCAGAGAAATTCCTGTATACCCTCTAATTATTTTTTCCTCTCACCAAAATGTATCTTCCCAAACCTGATTATTTTCTTGCAAATGACACAGGTGTTGAAGATACACATTCTGACACAGCAGCTTTTACGAGGGATTCTCTAAGTTGGTGACACTCAATAACCAAAGATTCCGATGTTATTTGAAGGACAGATGAAGTTTTACATTCTCTTAGACAGTCACCCACATTTGCAGCAAAGCTGTACATTTACAATTTCCTATTTCACTTTGGGTCAGACTCTACAGTGGGGATAGATTCTGAGCTCTGTATGTAAACATTTCTGGGAGCAACAATCTCTCGAAATACAGTCTCCATCCCTGAGCAACCCATCCATCCAACCCAAGAGCAGATGACTTTGTTTCCAGCTGTCCAGGTTGTTCCTTGTCGCAGACTGCAGCCTTTAGAAGAACTGCTCAGCTGTGTCAAACACCCAGCTCCACGTGCAGGGCCACGTTCACACAAAAACCCTCAGAAGCTGTCGCTTGCAGTAATAACACAGATCACAGCAATGGGCAATTTCTGCTGTGAAAACATTTATACTTCAGCTGTCAAGCAGGACGTGAATTGCTTTAAACTTCCACCACAAAACCCTAATGTATTTCTCCTGATGGGGAAATGAGAAAGAAGAGCTAAGCACATGGTCTGTAAGGGATACAACAGCTGTGTCTGACACCCAGGCTTAGGAGCACTGCTCAGAGCATCAACTCTGGTGTGGGAGAAGAGCCTTGTCCTGCCCTTCAGCACTGGTCTGTCTCTTGGCTGATTTTTATGTCTTGCAGCAGTGTTTTCTTTAGAAACAACTCAGCTCTGAAGTGCCAAGTCTAACAAAAGAAACTAGCAATCATGAGTGAAAGTGCTCTTTTGAGAGTCTACTGAAAGAAAGAAAATTTATTATGAACCTTGAAGTAATGGCACTGCATTCCTTTTCAAGTACATAAGGTACATAAGGTTTATACACATCAGTTAAAACCAGATAATTTATTTTTCCATTTTTTATTATCAGTTGTTTTTCTAGTCATTTCCTTAAATAGAGTTTGACACTTATTGGGTCCCTTGGAAACATGTAATCAAGCCCTAATTACAGGAAACAACAAAGCCATCACTCCCTTAAAATCCACACTATGCTATATTCAAAATGACTGCCTGAATCAGTCTTCCACAGTTTCCATGGTGATGTGGAACAGCTAATCCGGTGGAAGTGGGGTTTTTCTGTCAGCAGGAGGAGTGAGTTACGCTGTTCATACCGACAGAACGAAGTTAGAACAGTATGTCTGCCACTGGAAGAGGCAGTGCCTGTCTGGTACACAGGTGTTATATGATCTTGCATTACTGGCTTAATGACTTCATGTTACTTCATTCCACTTAAAAACAGTCCCCCTGCATCTGAACAGTTAAGGGATCAACAACACCAACAGAAAGCCAGCTTTGGTCTTCGGTTTTCCATCTGCAATATTCAAATGTGTCTAAATTTTTATCAGGTTATAATCTACCATCCTTACGAAAATGAAATGATATTTCACTCTAAGTTTTTAAAAGATTGTGAAGTAACTCTGAAGGTGTTTTAAAGAGGCTGTCTCTTATGGACTGCAGCCTTGAGACGCCTGCCTTTGCTTTTTTACTGCACAAGGGCACCACACACATATTTGTGTTTGTGGATTCTGCTAGGCTGCAATCTACCTAAAAGTGTCACTCACAACAGAGCACACGCATCCCAGAATTTTCATTGTTAATAAGTTCTTGTATTAACTGATAACACCTCATGTAATTTAAAATAAGCATTCAAGGTAAATGAATGAGTATACAATTAACCTCAGTGCTTTCAAATTTCAGTCTGTACAAGAACAACAAATACTGGCTATGTGCAGAATGAATTAACTGTGACAGTTCAAAGGGGAAAATCTGAGTGCATGCTCATGCACAATCCTTTTTATCTGTGCACATCCGCAGGTGTAACAGCCTAACTCCTGAACTTAGTCTTATTTAAAATAATTACTATGACTATTTAAATATATAGCACTGCTGTAACTTCTCTCTGTCAGCAGTGATGTTTGTTTAGAAAGACAGAACAGCTTACTGTGTTTGTGCAGGGAGGCAGCAGGATTTTATCAATGGGAGGACAGAGAAAATTGCTTCTTTCAGCCACATGTGAAGGATGAGACCCTTAACCATCTTCCAAAATTAGGGGCTAAGACTGATTAATGCATCAGCATTTGTAGAGATGTGACTAAATCAATCCCGGAAGGGAAGAAGTTTACCCAACTTTCTAGCACTTTAGATTCACACAAAATAAAATCATTTAGTCACCTGGACAATTTCAAAGAACCAAGCCTTGCTTTAAAAGAATTTAACAGTCACAGTTCAGTATATTGTTAGCATATCTCAAAATCTGAAGAATGTCTTGTCTATTGTAGCACAAACGAGCATTTAATACAAAGAACACCAGTCCTGACTAGGTTGTACTAAGGACTGTGTAATGTTGCTCACTCCATTAAAAAACAGAAGTGTCTTGAACTACACCACTATAAGCAGAAAAGCCACCTAACTTTAAGCATTTGCATCTAAGCTTTTAAAAAACTGCCTTTACAGTTCATGCTGAAAAATGGGCATATTCAAACTATGACCCATTTCATCCTAACATAGAATTGTCCCGTCCATGGCTGCTTCATGCCAGCTTTCCCATGGTTGTGAGATGCCAGGAAGCTGTTTTAAAATTATGGATGCTGACTACACAAAGCCTTCTTGGAGAAAAGTTATCAAATAAATCTGCTTTTTAAAACTAGGTCACCACAAACACCTGATAAAGCTTAATCCACAAAACTGCAGATTCCTTGTTTAATGGTTTTATACTCACATCAAAGTGGTTTCACCCATTAGAAATAGTTTATTTTCTACATAGCTTGCAAAATTTATTTTTAGCATGCATTGTAGTGAATGACAGAGGCACATTCCAACAAGAGTACTACTGCTGTTTAAAGAATGAAAAACAACCAGTCAGTTTTCCCTCCACAACACGAGGTCTCATAACAAGATTAGTTTTACAACAAAGTGCCTATTCTTCAAAGTAATGCAGCAACACTTGAGCCTATTGAACAGTTATTGTAGGCAGCCTCCATCAAACAGGTTAGTATTAGTTTCATAGGACAGCCATCCAGAAACTTTTGAAGACAATGTCAATATTTTAACAGCTGTTTCCAAAAGCTTGCAACAACGTAGTCCTGTTGTTTTGGCAGGCACAGAACTGTTCAGAAATTGGTCTCTGACCTGTAGTGCTATTGGATTGGGCAAGTGTTAGCACACCCAACTTAGCCCAACCAGTCTGGAACTGAGGGAGCAAAAGCAATAGAATGTTCTGGGGTTTTCCTTGGTTTACTTTCTAAAATTTTATTTTGTAAGTGGATAGTTAAATGTATTTCAAGCCATTTGCAGGCTATTAAAACCACTTCTTAAGGTGACCCATATTTCCTTTACAGAAAAAAGTCCTCACATATGCTGCAAATGTTATCAAAAGGGCCATGAGGGGGGGAAAATGTTCTTTGAAACATATTAGAACGTTTTTATAAGCCTATTAAGATTGTAATCAACAAATAGGATTGAACTAAATCTCCTAGAATCAGCCAAAAATAAAAAAAAACCCAGATGGAACTAAATTTCAGGTTCTTTAAAGCTTGTTTGCATGTTGCACTTTTCTCCATCAATTAAAATAGATTTCTTTTGATGAACTAGGTACATCAATCTAATTATTCATGATAGAGCTCTCTTTCAAATTGTAAGGTGCACACTGTACACAATTCTTTCTACTACCCTGAATATTTTTAGTTTTAAGAAGATTTTCTTAGGAGTACAACACACTTTTCTCTTCGTTCAGTGATCAGTGATGTGCACAATTTCTCCCAAAAGTCATCTACAGGGAACCTTGTAAGTTTTAAGGATGCTAACAGAAGAAAGATCAGCCAGGACTTCCCTTCCACAGTATAAGAGTCACAGGAAACAAGGAGCAGGGCAGAGATGTCACTAAGCCTTCAAACATAGAACCAAAGTTGAATAAAATGTCTTTTTTCAGAACTTAGCCACAATTGTCTGTGAAACATTCACACAATCTTGGAGTTTCGCTAACTTGCTTTTGTATTCCTATACTTCCAGGAAATCCAAAACCATTTGGAGTTACTGGTTCTTTGTTAAGAGGTGCAGTTGTCCTTAAGAATGATTCTAAGCTCTGGGAAAGTTACTTGCAACAGCAAAAAAGTTCCATTAATACCATCATTGTCCATATTTCAATATTTCTTTCTTAACAGCACTCAGGTTTGGTGTCTGAAGCAGATTACATTTTTTGTATCAAATCTGGCTGGCTTTCTATTTAACTAGAGGATTTTTTTTTTTCTATAGGAAAAATTAGGCTCCAAAAATAAGATTTTTGGATAGCTCTAGAAGCAACTACTGCAATACATTTAAAGGAGATAATAGATTTTAAAACTGAAGCACTTTGAAAGAGCTACAGTCAACACAGTCTGCTTTTTTTTTTTTTTTTAAATGCAGCTTGTAATAGATTATGTGCTCATGGCTCAATTTAGAGCAACACTAATGCAGCAATTACCAAGAAAAAACCTTGCAAGCCCAAAGTAGGGACATCTTGATGAGATAATAAAGATATTACTTACAATGGTCCTTACAGAAATTAGCAAAGCAACACCAAGTTATGCTGAAACAGGAACAAGCTACATCCTAATCAACATCCTTGGCTACTTAACATAGCTACACCAAAATTTTGAAGCCCTCAGGTAAAATGGCTGTTCACTAGCAGATACTACCCAATTAGTTAATCAAACTTCAGAGTGACAGAAATGGCAAGGCCCACATAAGGAAGAGAAATGCATTGGCACAGCTATTCCAAAGGTACTTGTGACTTTGTTCCAAAGAGAAGAAATGTTACAAAACCGGGAGATTTAATTACCTAATAAAACAGGCCTCAGCAAAATATGTAATTAACATTCTGACAATCAATTTCCTTAAGCAAAAAAACCTAACCTTACATCTGTTATTGACAAAGACCAATACTTTCAGCCCTAGAAGCCACTCAACTGAAGTATCTACACGTCTGAAATTCTCAAGTACTTTAAAGTCCATTAAATGTAGTATATGATATTAGACATCCAGGACTGAAAATTGTGGCAGCAATTAAAAATAAACATTCACATATCACAAAAAAACACGTATAGGATTGTCCTTCGTAACACTTTTTTTCCCAGGAATCAAAAAACCACCTCTGTTACGGTTATGGGGTCCCAATATGTCTTTAAGCTACAGAAATTTATATATAGTGTCTATTAGCAACACAGAACTTATTTAGTATTCTGTTTAGAAAGCATCTGCTCAAAGCCAAAAATCTAGATGACATTTACAGTGTTAAAAGTGCTTCTACAAAGAATATACTGTTCATACAGTCTCAAAATACTTCATGAACTCTGAAATGGTTGTCTAAGGAGGGAACTTCATCAGCAAAATGCAGTTGATCATTTATTTCCACACCAAATCCTTCAAGTAGCTGTACAAATTTCTCATGCTCTCTCCCAATCCACGACCTCATTGTGTCAAACACTTGGTAGGGTGTAACGTGAGCATGAACTTCAATTCCTGTCTCTGCAAGTTCTTTCAGCATTTCAGGGTAAGTAACCCAAGTATTGCTTCCTCCTGAGTGACCACCATCCAGCCAGTAAATTGCTTTTATGTTTTTTAAGAAAGCATCTGTATTCTTGTCTTTTCTGGCTTCCTTCAGCTCATAAAGCAGCTGGTTCAAAACCACACAACCTTTGCTGAAGCCGATCAAAGTAAACGAGGCCGCACCTACAGCGGAGGGTACCATGAAGTTCACAGCAGAATTATTCGAGCATTCACAACCTCTCTCCTCTTCTTTGGATGAGCAGCCATTTGTTGTAGGCACAGACTGCGGCTGTGATTTACAAGCAGCTATTTTTGCATCCTTGCTGACACCATGCACACTTTTCTGGGACAGCAGAATACTCTGAGAGAGTCTGAATGCATTAACTAGCAAAGCATGGAGATGCTTGAAAGCTCCAAAATCACTGCTGTGCTCTGGTGCTCCGAACAGGTTGCTCGTCACAAAATTGTCATAACAACTGAATTTGTGCAGGTGCATTCGAGAACACTTTATGACCCAAACAAAGCTATTGGGGAACCGGCGAGCAAGTATGGTAGCAACATTTTCAAAACTCCAGTGCTCCCACTGAAAGTTTTCTGGGTGGCAAGACATGATGTCATGATAGTTCTGAAAAAAATAAGAAAAATAGAAAAGGTGCATTACTACATGGTGAAAAGATTTAGCTCCAATGTACTGTTATTTATAAGAAAGGAGTGTAAAAGAAAAGCATGCATTAGAGGCTCTGACATTTTAGGTTTGCAGAACAAGAAACACGTTAAAGTATTAATTGGTATCTTTTGATTTGCTTACTTTGATATTTTTTACCATGTATTTTTAACATCCCCAGCATGTGAAAAAATAGATTAGTTGACTCCACTTGCAAAGAAAATTAAAATATTATTCAACTTAGTATGACACAAAATACATGGTTTTACTGTATTATCTCCATCCACAGAAATACTGATTATCTCACTACAAAACAAAAACAGACTTAAAACTTTGTCACAATTTTTCGGGATTTTATACAGGAACAAAAATATCCCCTCTCATTCAGCTGTGGGAATTTTTTCTTCCCTCATCCACATCCATGAAGGACACAGATGGAAAGAAATAAACCCCCGAGTCATGAATGAACCTCATGTCTGAACTTTTAATGGCAAAGAATACCAGTTCATTTATTTTACCAAGGAATAATGAAGCCATATGCAAGAATGACAATCAGACAAGTCTTTGCAGGCCATCCCAATCCTTAAAATAAAAACACACAAAATTCTGCATCATGACCTGACAGAAGGGAAAGCTCTTCTCTTGAAGAAGAAGGCACTACCCCGCCTTTGAGAAGCAGTAATGACAATTGAAATTAGCTGGCAACCAGAGCACCTCATGTTAGAGAGGTCAACCACACACTCGGGGACAGCAGAGTCTCTGCGATTCCTTGCCAACTCCAGAGGCCACAGATGCCTTCTCAGGACAGGCTGAGAAAGCGCCAGTGCCTGTGGAATTCCCAAAGGACGGTGTCTGGGATGCCCATACACCTGCACAGAGGCACGGCGCTCTGCCAGGGGAGGACAAGCAGGCACCTGAGGGTTTCCTCATCTTGTCTCCGTTGGCATTCCCTGCCACGCGTTCAGACACCGCCATCCCTGTCACAAATGCCACCCTCAGGCAGTGCTGAAGGGCTCGGGTGTGCCCAGAGAAGGGCGATGGGCCTGGGGAAGGGGCTGGAGCACAAGTGCTGTAAGGAGCAGCTGCGGGAGCTGGGGGTGCTCAGCCTGGAGAAGAGCAGGCTCAGGGCAGCCCTAATTGCTCCCTCCAAGTCCCTGAAAGGAGCTGTCGGTCTCTTTTCCCGGGTAACAGGAGGGCTGAGCTCCAGCTTGAGCCAGGGGAGGTTTAGGCTGGACAGCAGGAAGCACCCTTCGCCGAAAAGGTGATTGAATATTGGAACGGATTGCCCAGGAGGAGATGGAGGCAGCGTTCCCGGAGGTGTTGAAAGGAAAGGCTGGACACGGCACTCGGAGCAGGGTCTAGTGAACGCGGTGCTGCCGGTCACAGGCTGGACTCAACCATCTCCAACATAAGCGATTCTCTGAAGGCGGCTCTCCTGCCCTTCACCACTGCTCCGGAGGGCCCGTCCCGGCTCCCCGGGATGCTCCGGGGGAAGGGGAAGCCCGTCCCGGCTCCTCGGGATGCTCCGGGGGAAGGGCCCCGTCCCGGCTCCTCGGGATGCTCCGGGGGG
>VWZN01021527.1:79714-117418 GCA_013396955.1 Regulus satrapa | reverse complement strand
TAAACCCTGAGGGGAGCGGGGCCATTACACCCTGAGGGGAGCGGGACCATTAAACCCTGAGGGGAGCGGGGCCATTAAACCCTGAGGGGAGCAGAGCCCTTCACCCCTGAGGGGAGCGGGGCCATTAAACCCTGAGGGGAACGGGACCCGTAAACCCTGAGGGGAGCGGGGCCATTAAACCCTGAGGGGAGCGGGACCCATAAACCCTGAGGGGAGCGGGGCCCTTCACCCCTGAGGGGAGCGGTGCCATTAAACCCTGAGGGGAGCAGAGCCCTTCACCCCTGAGGGGAACGGGGCCATTAAACCCTGAGGGGAGCGGTGCCACATTAAACCCTGAGGGGAGCAGAGCCCTTCACCCCTGAGGGGAACGGCCGCTGAGAGTCTCCTCCATAAGGCCTTGAAGCCCCGGGGTGTGTGCAAACCTCTCGGCTGTAGGAGTTAACAGCACTAGGAGACATCTAGCACTACACGTGCAGCGCTTAATTTCCAAAGTGGACGGTATGTGCCTTCGGTTGTCTCCTAGAGGTGCTGGTTGTGTTTAAAAAAAAAATAAAAAGGAGGCTTTGAAATACTGGCTTTTGGTTATAGAAGCTGCTGCGTTGGCAGAAAAGCTTTCACGTGTCCCGGTGAGAAGTCTATTTTACACGGCAAACAAAAGCAAAGGAAACAGAGCCTTTAGTCTATTTCTAAGCAGTTACGGTTCCTTTTTCTAGAATTTGGATATTTCACGTATTTATTATTTGTCTACTTAAAAACACTCGTATGCAAACCTAAAAAACTACCACATGCCCAGCCTGTCTCCCGTTAGTTGGGCCACTCAAGAAAGGAGAGTTAATTGAACGCTAATTGCTTAATCAAGTAGTTAAGCTATCGACTGGTTTCTTGCTGGAAAAAGCAACAAGTTAAAGGAAATATGGTGATACTAAGGTTATTTGTTAATGTAACAAGCTGGAAACCAGCAGAATAGTTTCGAGCGGTTTGGTTTTTTGAAGTGTAAGTTCCAGTCCGCGCGTTTTTGTGCGGACTGCCCACGAAGGTTCGAGCTATGGAGTGGTCAGGGTCTGTTTGGCACTGAGTGTGGCTTTGGGCTCATGTTAGAGTTCGACAATTATTATTATATTCCGAAGCTCATCCAAATGCCCTTCCAGAGAGTGGAACTGCACCCCTTAGAAGCACAAAAGAAAGTTGTGATGTGATATTTATTTGAGATTTCACCGTTTGCCGTGTGAGCAAACACCAAACTATTTTTCTTCGCTTGCAGAAATCAGAACAAGGTTGATGTGTGGCCCTTTTGATTAAGGGACGAAGACATTGTAAAGCGCTTTTTTTCCCCTCACTTTGCCCGTTTATAGGAATAGCAAAGATTAATTAATTTTTTTTTTTTTTGTGATTTAAGATTTATAGGTTTTTTATTAAAATAGCTTTTAAAATTTTTTTTAAGCTTAACACTGCGGGGTTTGGTTTTTTGGATTTTTTTTTGTTTGTTTATTTGTTTTTTTCGGTATGAAAATTATCTTTGGTATGGTTACAGGTTTTTTCTCAAGTCCTAGGAAAACAATCCCATTTTTGATCACCGGGAGATGGCGCTGCGCGGCGCGGTTTGAAAAGTCAGAGCGGCTAGAAACATTCAGGTGATCACTTCGGAATTTTCCCAAGCAGATCCTCTTTCTCCCGGTTTGAATTTTTGAGATAATATTGTAGAATGTTTTCTAGATTTTTAAATTTTTTTTCTCTGTGAGTGTGTCTTAAGGCTATGATCCGAGTGGAAACTTTCCCAGTTGCCTCTGCTAATGAAGCAAAATTATTTAGGGAAAATCTCTTTCTCCTTTATTCAGTTGTTTATTTCAGTTCATGCAGACAGATTTTCTCACTCCAGTTTTGAACGGTTCAGGTCCATGCTGGTGCTAAAACGAAATTTGGGGGGGGCTAATTGAACCTTCTCACTTCTATTCCCTGTTAGGTACTGCACTGAAGAAATACTGGATAAGATTTTAGACAGAATTCAGACACACACCGTGACCAAAACTGTGAAATGGACTTTCTTTTGATTGTAGGAAATAATGGCGTACCAATTTATTCCTACTCTCAAGAAGATCCAAGAAATCTTCTGTGACATATTATAAATTGTAATGGAGACGGATTGCTCTGAGTTTGCTTCCAGTCTCTGTCACATGGCCATGCAATACGTGAGTAGATTCAATAACTGAGTGTAGTAATCCTTACACGTATCACCCACTGGAGGCACAAAATACTCCAGTTTTGAGAGGCCTTTGTCAGCTCCGTGGTTGTCCTTTTCTCTGTGGTGCCTCCCGTCTCCGTTCTTCTATTTACTTATTCTCTGCTTGCTCTGCTCTCTGTTGTTGTGGAAGGAAAGACCTTTTCTTTTTACGTGCTGCTTCTCTTACCACATCTGTCTTCTTTCCCCTGGGCAGCCCTCGCGGATTTCGTGTACCGGCTCAGTCACGAGCTGACCTCTGAGTTGGCAGTAAAAAGCCTGTCCTGCATGTGCAGTTCCCTGCTCGTTTTCCCTCCTCCTGCAGGCCGGACAGGGACGTGTTTGGGTTTTTTGCAGACTTTGTGGATGTTTACCCACTCACCTCAGGGGGTTTGGCAGAAGGAAGGTGTATCGTGGTTGATTAGCGCTGATGAGAGACACGAATGTAAGAACTGTTTCCTCTGGGGAGAACTAATGGCTTGTTCACCTCTTCAGAGTCTGAGTTTCCATCGAGACCTTTGGGGCTGCCTGCAGGGGGGTTAATTAGTTTAACTTGGCAGCCAAATCTGCAGTTTCTGAGTAAAAAGAGTGGCATAACAAAAATTGTCTTTACTGCACTGAGAGCACTGTTCCTGAAGTTGGCTATTTTTCATTTCCTTTACAGCACCTATGCTAACCCTGAGCTTCTGCTCAAGGTGTTTATGAACAGCATAGAATAGAATTCAGGTTGCATACATTTTCTTAGACCAAGAAAACAATCTGTAGTTTGTTTTAATCATAGCCCTTAAGTATTTTAATAAGTGCTTCATAAAAGTCTAGGTGAAGAACAACTATCTGCTGATGTGATGTCTTTAGCCAAGTATTTAATGTATTTGAATTTCTTTCTCTTCAGCTGCAGAAGCTGTAGTATTTCAGAACATGCTCCAGAAAACTTCCTGCCCAGCTCATGTGCGGTGTACATATACACAAATTTACATATCTGCATATTATATTTTAGTTTGCTTTTAAACACCTTTCAGCCATGTGCATTGAAATTGCTAGTTTGCATTTTGGCAGAGGATAGGAATAGCTGTGAAAACACCTGTTAAACAGTGATGAGAAACTCCTTATGCACCTGTGTCTTTCACTAGCGAGAGAAAGCGCCAGGCCTGGCTTGTCATTCTTTCAGGTACAGTAACACTTCCAGGACCGAGCTGCCTGCATCTGTGCTCAGAGCAATTCCCAGCGGCTGCACCGTGATCAGCGCCGGGCCTTGGCTTGTAGTTTTATTAGTGGCAGCAGTTCAAATGAAATTACAGCTATTATGCTGCATTGTGACTACTAAACTGTTTATTTCTGCTGAAATTCCTACTGACAGCTCTGCCTGCCAGCATCCATCCGACTTTTGTGCGGGTATGAGATATTCAGGAGATCATAGCGGAGAATAAAATCACTCTCTGAGCAATTTACTGAGTTGTATGAAAGCGAGAATAAAAACTATTCAGCATGAAAAGTAACTCCATGTTTCCTTTGTGTCAGCTGTGTGGAGAAGCTGCTAAAAAACCAGGGTAGAGGATCTAGTTTAGTTTTTTCTAATGCTGAAAAAAAATCAGTGTGTGTGAAGCATTTACTGTTTAAAACTCCTGTTCTGACTCTGCCCATCTTTCTAATACCTTTCCGTCAGTCATTCTCAGCGTCTCTGTAGGCTGCTGTAAGTGAAAAGGGGGACTTGCAGAACAAATAATCTGGAAGGGTTGGGAAAGCCGCTGAATTAATAGATTAGGATGATTCAAATGAAAGCCCCTGCTGAAGGAAAGCTGAATGCTGACAGCTTTTATACAGCGCGTTTGAACACGACAGGCTGGAGGTTCAGTGCGGTGCCTCCGCGCACTGCAGGTGCTGCCTCTGTCCTGCTGCGGTGCTCAGAAGACACAGTGGGTAGAAAGGGCTGAAATTCATAGAAAAATGAAGAGCCAAGGGCAGGAGTCCCTACAAAAAAGCATCAGAAGTTCTGCCGTTCACGAAGCGCGTACTTGAAGGACAAGTTTCTGTGCTTGGCAGTGTTGACAATGGCTTTGCAATGTTCGTGACTTCAATGACTTCTGTGCTTTGCGGCTTTTCGAAGTGTACAAGAAACTTGGGACTTAAGGAAGCTCTGTGTTCCCTGGTGTAAGTCAATATAAATTAGGAAATCTGTTTGGGATTCAAAGGAATGCACAGTGGCCCAAGAAGTGTAATAGAGGGGGATTTTTTTACTTTTGCTTGGAGAATTGGACAATGCTCAGCCCCCTAACCATTTCTGCAGTGTGAGGTTTGGCAGTGAAATTTTGAAATTTTGGCTTACGTGTGCTTGTATCTCAATTTCCCTTCTCTCTTCTTTTCCTGAGACTATTCTGGCACTGTAGATGGGTATATCACAATGTATTCAGCATGAGACTAACTTCTGCCATTCCTTTTTTTAACTTGGATTGCTGCATGTGCAAAAGAAAAAAAAGGTCAGAATTTGGCCAAGGACGGTATCTTTGCACCGTGGGTTTCTGGAATTTATACCACATCCACTCTAGTTTTTCCTTCCAAAAGTGGTTTGAGATGCTCCTTTCATGGTATGTTACACAAATAGTCAGCAAGTAGGAAGTAGGTCCTCAACTTGAAATGACTTGTTTGTCAGAGAACGGTATATTCTTAGTAAGAGCATTGCATAGGCTCAGGAATCTGTGCTAGCTCATTTATTTTTGGAATGCTGATCTAAAAAAAAAAATATATATATATATATAATATTTCATATTTATATGAAATAATGGACAGACTTAGCCATAAGATATCCCGTGGATACAGATTCTTCAGCTTCCAGTTATATTCTCCCTTATGTAATGACAGTGGAAAGTATGTAACAGGCAAGGTTTTACTTTACATTAAGAGCAATTCTTCGTTTCTCTTAATGCAAATAATCCTGTCCCAGTCAGTGCTTCCTGTGGATGAGGAATGTCCCTTTTATTTGCAGGTAGACTTGGAAGATTTTAGCGCATGTTATAAATGTGAGGCTGTCAGTAAAGGTACCTCTAACTCAAATGATGATTAATCTAAGTATTTAAGCATCTACTTCTGGTCAGATTTATCAAAAGAGTTGTTTTTAAAAGCAGGCAGAAAATGATGTATGTGCTTGTGCAATATGGAGAGCTGAAGTTTTTGCTGTTTACTGCATACTAGAAATCTCAAATTTTTATCTTCCTTTAGAGTGAAAAAGTAGTGGAGTAGCAGTGGTAAGATAATGCCTCCAGATAATGCCTGTGTTAATTAAAGAAGCTCCTTTTTATATGTTAAGAATTTATATTTTTTAATGATCCTAAAGATTTTTTAGCTCTTGTCCCAAAAGGAACTTCTGTGATTAGAAGGTAAGGCTTTATTTCCCACTTGTGTGATGTACAAGAAGCTGTATTAAATATAAGGAAATGCAGCTTTCTGTCAGGGTGATGAGACACTGGGCCAGGCCTCCATACTCGGAGGTCCTCGGATGTCCTGAGCCATCTGCCCAAGCTGAGCCTGCTGTCAGAAGGTCACTTGATCTCGATGTCTCACGATGCCCCTTCCAACTTCTGCCATTCTCTGATTCTCTAATTCATCTCAAGCACATGTGAAACCTAAGACTGGAAAGGATGTTGCAGCCGTGTTAGCCTGAAGCTAAATCCACCTGTGATACAAAACTTCTCTAATCTGCTTTCTTGTTGTTCTAAGGCCTTGTGATGTACATGCAGAATGATGTTTTGTTCTCTTAGGAGATCCATGTCCAGACTTTACTCAGCTGCATTTGGAATAAAAGTCCATCTTCAGAATATCCAGCGACATTCAGTGTTTCAAGCTGGTATAGGTTTGCTCTTTTGTACTTTTCTGAGGAAAAAGAACCAACTGAAACCACAAGTCAAACATTAAAAAAATCCCATAACACCCAAGAAAAAAAGTCTCCTTAACTGATTATCAAGATTTATTTATTCCCAAGGTGAAATTTGTTTTTGTTCAATCTAGCTCTGGAAGCAATGTGACTGCTGGCAATGTGAATTATGATGCTGAAGACCCCCACACGGTGAGACGGTAACGGGGTGGATATTTTCTGTCTACCTGGATTGTGGCTTTCCAAAGCCTCTAGTTTGGTTGTGTTCAGCCTTGAATGGCCTTAAGAATTCAGAACAATAATCACCAGAACATTTTGGTGTATCTCACCAAAAAGCCTAAGCTGGGGGAATGGTTTTATACAGCATTAGCAAATGCTACAGAATGCTTCAACAGGAACGGGGGAGAGAACAATTTCACATAGTCCTGCTTCAGCAGACTGAATCTGAATAGCTGAAATCTGTGGATTCTCAGGGAAAGGATGCACCCTCAGATACTGATTTAGAGCCAGAGATCATTTTGTGAGATTGTCTAGTAAATGGCTGCCTCAGTTTAGTGGGAAATGCTTCTTTAAGCTGCAGTTTTCATTGTGTCCCTTACTGAACTTAAAAAGCCTCAGTTCTGCCATGTCTTTTTTAAAGATATAAATTCTTAAATCTGAGTTAATAAATGAAGCCATAAATGCATCTAGATTCCTGGAGCATTTAGTACCAATTTATTTAACCTGAAAAATCCTTGAGGAAAATAAGCAAGATGGGTACTGAACTATATTTCTTCCTTTTAATAAAACAAGGATTTGCATATACTTAAAAAATATATCCTCTCAGAAATTTAGGTTTTATTGAGAATGGCAGTGTTTGGATCCATTTTAAGAAACGTTATACATGAATAACTTTCTGAGAGGAGAATACATGATTTTCTTCTGTAATCACTGCTTTTAATTTTCTTAATGTACTTTTCACTGTCGCTTTGTCTGAATATATTTTATTTTTGTTCCCCTAGACGGGATTCTGCCACAAGCATTTTAAAATCAGACATTAATAGCATAGTTCACAGTTGTTACTGCCAGTGCTCAAACACAAATACTGCATTTGTGTTTGGAGGAAAAAGCAAACATCAGATCTTAATTATGTGCATTTGTGCTTCTGTGCTTAAGCAAGCTGGCATAAGGAGTTTACATCACTATCAGTTAGCTGTAGTCTGTAGCTATCAGGATCACCAGCTGGATGGTTTGCAGTGGTGGGGGGGTTTGTCCTATTTTTTTGCCTGTTTTTAAATGGCAGGATTGCCAGGGAAACTTCAGGCTTTGTGTTTACTTTAGCCATAAGGGAATTAGAAGGACTTTAATACTCAATGCCTAACTAAAATAATTTTTTTTTTATTTATTTGCAGACTGTTTTCAAACAGTTCTGGGGTTTTTCTGTGGGATTTATTGGGAATGAGTAGGCCAAGCATTAGAGCAGAGATCAAAATTGTGTCAATCTGCAATATAACCTCTTGTGTTTTTTGTAAACAGACAAGTGATGAGTGGATCGTCAGTCCTTTGGAGCATGGACTCAATTTCTGTCACAACAGGACTCTCCTCCTGGCATTTTTAGGCACATTTTTAGTCATAAATGTTAAAACTTTAAAAATGTACATAGGTCATTCAGGCTTTGGGTTGCTGGCAGGTTATTAAAAGTCATTATTGTGATTCATCAGGCGCTGATGGATCATTAGAATCACTTAATAATAATTCCTTCTTCCATTTTGTAAGGTATGGGAGGTGCTGAACGTCTACATAAAGACATTTATTCTTTGCAAAGCAATAGAAATACAACATCTTCATATGGTAGAAAAGAAAAGTTACACAAAAGGTCCCGTTGTAGACCTTGGCCAGATGTGATTTGTAGACAAAGAATTAAATTTGGCCTAGTAAGACTCAAGTGCCAGGGAGTGCTTAGAGAACCTCCAGCAAGGACCCCTGATCAAACCCTGCTGGAACAAAAGAAATACCAGATGAACCCAGGGAGATTGCATGCCATGCAGCACCACAGGCCCTTATCAATGGAATTGTGGCCAATAAATCAGGAATGCTGTCACCTGAGGTTCCAAGTGTATGCAAATTCTGCCACTGAACAAATTAAAACCTCAGTGTATGATTTTGAGTCTATATAACTCCACTGCTTGTCTCTCATTTTAAAATCAAGTTTTCTAATGTACTAATATTTTGGTTTGGATTGATATTGCAAACAGTTGAAAATATTTTAATTTTTTTTTTTTTAATGTATTCAACCAAGAATATGAATCTGATGTAGTGGCAGTGAGCAACAGAACATTTAGAATGGGTTGGCTTATCCCACTTTTCATATAAATGGGAATCAGCATTTATTCTTTCAGTTAAAAGCTTGATTATAATCTGGAAAGTCTTGTTAAAGTGTTTCCTAAAAGGAATGTTACAAGCAAGATGTTTTCATTTTGCGTGCAGCTAGAAAAGTTTTGTTAAATATGCTGTTGTCCCAAAGCCACAGGAATAGTTGCTTTTTTTTTTTCTGCAGTGTGAAGTTGAGTCCAGCAGACTGAACTTGAACATCTTATTCTTGAGCAGCAGGCAGTGAGTGGTGACTTACAGAGAAGTGTATTGTGTTAATTGTATTTCAGACTTTTGGATCTAGAATCCTGAACATGGATTCAGTTTGGTTCATCCTAAAACAAAATACATCAATGTTATTGTTCTTGCCTGAAGAAAAGCATGCTGAAAGGAATTGGTGTGGATATCTCTTAGGCTCCATTTTAGTAGTGGAAAGTTCAGTCGTTCTGAAATCAGCTCATTTTTCTTGTTCTTTCACGTGGAGCACTCAGCAGGAAGGCCAAGAGGCCCATCCTTGGAACATCAATTACTATTTAGGTGTTACTTTGTAACATGCACAATGAATCTGCTGTGGGTGGACTAATGAAGTACATCTTGTCTGTTTTCTATATGGACCTTTCTATATGTAAAAGGCCTTCATTTTTAGCACAGTGCAATAAAGGAACAGAAAAGGTAGCAAAGTAAAAGAAATCGAGCATGTGTGTATTAGATATTTCTGGTTAAGAGGTTACCTGGAGATAAGGAACTTTGAGAAAGTAAGATAATCTAAATGTAAATACCAATGGGGCAAGTGGATGCAGTATCAGTGCAGACACCCTTAAAGTCAGATGGGTTGCCAGCAGGATATGTTTGTAAAAGCTAGAAACTGCTTTTACAATTTTAGTTTTTTTTATAAAGATGCAAGAAAATGTAGAACTGGTGAGGATTTTTGTTCTGCCAAATCTGTTTTTCTAGTGGTTATAGGTGTTGGAGCCAGCCTGTATGAATGAGGGGCAGTCTGGCAGTGGGCCCTCAGGAAATGGCTTCCCAGAGAGGACACAGCAAGTGCTGTCCAAGGCAGCAGGACCAGCCGAGTCAGGGACCTGTGGAAGATCACTTTCTGCTCACAATGTGAAAATGCCAAACGCGTGGCATGGAAATTTTTAAGATTAATACGCTGATTTTGCATGAAGGCTGAGTATTTTTAATATTGTGTTCTTGAAAATAGCTTCCATGTGTCTGTCCTCAGTCAGCAGAGGCGTATTTTAAAGAAGTGGCCCCTGACCACGGAACGAAGACTGCCTGGGTGGCACTTGTTGGAATCAGCCTGGAGGACTGAAAGCTTTGTGTGCCTTAATGAAAGGCACTGGCTAACTTTGTAAAAAGGAAAGCAATTTCCATCTCGCTTGATAAGATGCATATATGTATAATCATGTATCTTAAACATATGGATTTTAAATCTTGGCTTTGAAGGCTTTCCCGTATTGAATTGTGAAGTGTATGAACATAAATAGTCCTAAATTACCGTGTTCGTGGAAGCACAAATGAACAGTGTGAATCTAGAATAATTTCATGTTAATTACTGTGTTTTATTCCAATAGTTTAATTAGGGAATGGTGTCACATATTGCCATAGAATATCACAATTTACCTGCCCCCATCTGGCAATCTTTTGGCTTTAGTAGCAAATGAAGGCATAGTCCTTTTTGGAACGGCTTTGAAGATGTGAGATGAAAATCTTATTTAAAGATGGATAAAATTAATATATCCTTTTGGAAATTCACACAATGAAGTTAACTGACCTTCTCAAGATAGATTAGCAAAGTGTGTCAGTAGTCAAGAGCATTTAAATTCCTGATTGTGTCCCTCTTTTTAAATCGTTCTTTCCAGATCAGTCTACAGAATGGTGCTCTCACCAGTGACTGAGGCAGTCAACAGAACTGAATTACTGGGTATATATTTTTCCTACAATGAGCCTTCTTCTTGTAAGTAACCTTTAGAGTTTTCTGGATTGATTTTTTTTTTTTCCTTAGAGGAACAGGAATGGGGTGAATAAAAAGGGTGGCAAGTTAAATCTGAAAGAAAATATTTGCATTTCTTATTAATATTTTTATACTTCAGAAGGAAATGGACATCACTGCAAGTTAACAGAATGGAAATGTATGTATATTGAAAGGATTTTTTTGTTGTTCTTGCCAGGAATAGAATGCCTTGACTAGCCATAATTGGTTTCATGTCTTGGAATTGGGGTCAGTGGCCAGGAAGGGTTCTAATAAGGTATTTGTAAGAAATTAAATATTTATTCCAGATGTCTAAAGCAGGAGATTATACGTTACACCTACTTCAAATAAGTTCCATTGGTGATTTTCTTTGTGGAATGTAAGATTGTCAGTCTTTGCCTTTAATCCATGCTTTTTGGAGATGTTTTTGAACCTTTAGGTAGCTACAGTTTACGTAGCAGTGCTGAATTCTGTACTGCACAGCAAATTCCAGTTCCTGTCCAAAAACTAAGCTTTGAATTCTGGATGAATATCTGTGAAAGGAGGCCCTGTATGACCTGAAGTTCTTTCAAAGGATCTTATTTGCCTAGAATTACGTGCAAGAATATAGTTTTGCTTTAGAGACTCTGTGCTGTATTGCTGTCATTTGGCGATGTCAGGAGATGTTTTTGAATGTATTGCTGAAAAAAAAAATTGTTATCAATGATCTGGTGTTTAGAAATCCTCTAAACCAGAGAGGGATTACAGTTAGTCAGGTGAACTGGGTGCTGCATTAGCAAGGATACAATGACCCAAATTACATTTTCTATTGAAATACTGTTAAAGATTACTCTGTTTTCGTCTGTACAGCAAACTGCACACTCATTGAATTTGTAGGTACCGATTCCAGTAGTACAAAAATACAATTTGCAGCGTGGCTGGGAATTCTGCTCTCTTCCTTTGAGTACCTGTTACACTTTTTAGTACTCCTGCAATCAATTACTGTTATTTCTTTTGGTTGTACATGTACCTATTTTTGTGTACATTTGTTTATGTTTTACACACATCCCTTTTTAGCAAGCATTCAGCAGAGAAATAAACATGAAGTGGAGCTGATCCTTGGCACGGGCACAGAATTCACTGATCCCACCATGCTCACCTCATGTGGGGCACTCCAATTCCCTACCTTTTCACAACAGTGGATCTTACCTGCTTCAGTATTGTTTCTGTGCCACAGGTACTAACTCTTTTTTTTTGTTTGTTTTATTTTTTTACTTATCTGGTTGTTTGAAATAAGAACCATATAAAGGCTAAAATAAGAGCCACGTTTCCTAACCTGATTTTGGATTGCAGCTTGCTTTTGTTTTGTCATTTCTGACACAAGTATTTTGTTCCTGAAGTCCCTTCTTTTTAAATGTAGCCATTACTCATGTTTTCCACTGTAAACTTGGATAGCCACTGTGGAACAAGCCACAAAAAAAATGTGGGTTTCATGACTAAATTGTAGACTGAGAATTTTAAAGTTCAGGAGTCATCCTGAGTGCTTAACTAGCATTAATTGAGGAGCTGGATTTCCAAATATTGTCTGGTAACTCGGGCACTTCTCATTTAGCATGACATGTTTGCTCCAAAACTGATCTGTGAAAAAGCATCTGAAAAATTGGAAAGCTAGGGTTATAAAATGGATCTAAGTACGAAATCTAAGTTTTACTTCAGAATTCAAAATTCATTGAGGCAAATATAATCTTCTCAGGACAAATAAACCTCTTAGTGAAATCATGCTTTTTAGAAAAGCACCGCCTCGAACAATATCATGCAGCTTCATGTACTTCATGGTTTTCATCTCCACGTGTTTAATAGTTAACAAGCTAACACAGGCTGATATGTGCTTTTTGACAACTTGGGATGAAGTGAGTGAAAAGCAGCATAATTCATATGAACAGCTTACAGGGAGGCTTGGAGTATTGTCACAGCTGTTACCACTCAAGAGTTTTATCACCCTAACTTCAAGGGCTGGATGTGTCATTCTGTGATGGCACTTTGTGTCAGACATTCTTATTCTAGAAGTAACATGCAGGATAGTCGGGTTCTCAGAGGAAATGCCATGAAAGCGTGAGGGAAGAGCAGAGGAGCTTTTTGTTTATTAAATTTGGTGTACGACTCCTAAATTTCTAATAATACAATTTGTTGAAGGGCTGGTCCCTTTCATGCATAGAAGTTTTCTTGTTTGCAGATCATACTCATTTCAGTCATCTTTCAGTTTATACTTGCAGCGTGGATCTCTCTTAACTGGTTACCAGTCTCTTCTAAAACTAACCTGACCAGAAGCATAATTTGTTGCTGTGATCTCCTGAGCACTTAAGCTTTTCTGCCCCTCCAGTAAGGGAAGCAGAGCCTGGCTTTTACCCTCTTATTCCCTAGCTTAATCAAATACCCAAAGAAAAGCGAAGGAAGTGGTTACACTCCCCCTAAGTGTATGCTGTTAACTGCTCCAGTGCTTTTCCCAGCATCCTGGCCTCTGTGGTTTTCTCTAAAGCTGCATTGTCAGAGTTCAAGTCACCAAAAATTGCTTCTATTTTTGCAGTTTCTACTGCAGGATGTGGTTCCTTCGAACCACAATACAGAAGTTAAAGCTGGTATCGTCCTGTGCTCCTGTTTCCATGATTTTACCCTTTCTTGCCAGCGCTCCTGGCCTTTGTGCGATGAGGGCTTCATTGTCACTCTTTGCTTGGTTGGTTTTCTCCATCAGGATGGAGGATGCTGGGATGGAGAAATGCGTGACTAACTCTTTTCAGCTGAGGCTGAACTGCTGTGGGACCTCTCAGTGAGAACACACCCACGTTATAACCACGAGAGGAACTGCTCTGTCTGCTGCAGCATGGTGTGGCTCAGGCTTTAGAAGTTTTATAACAGCATCTTTCACTGAAAAGGACCCGATTAAATTTGTACCGAGCAGTTCGGAGCTCCCAAATTTTGCCGAAAGAAGGCTAAAAAGAATAATAATCAAGATTCACAGATGGCAAAGCTGCAATTTGGAGAAATGAATTTAGCAGTTCCCTCTCTTGCCACACTTTGAGCAATTTACTTTCTCTAGCTTGGTATTCAGAACTGTTAATCAAATAGCTGAGGGCATTTGTTTGGAGTAGGTATTTTGCACATGGGCAATTGCATGCATTTGACAACTCAGATTCTGAGCTGATGATTTTGGATGGGTGTTTAGGTCAATGTGTTTCTTTTCTTGGACTGAATGACTTATTTTTATTGGAGTTTCCTCAATAATTTTTTTTTTGTTCCTAAATTATCTATAAATAATTCTTTATACTTATAAAATTCCCAGTTAATTTCTTGCTGACAGTTGAAATTACTGCTAAGTATCTATAAGAAATGGCCATGACTGATTGTCTGAGACAAATTTGAGCAAATATTGGGGTGAAAAAGTTAAAAAGAATTTCACTTGTCTCCACATTAAAGTGTGCTCTAGTGCTGCAGTGCATTTTTCTGTGAATAATTTATTTTTCTGTCTTAAACCATTTTTTGTCCATGGAACATCTGTGGATTGTAATAATCTCATCTGAACCTTTCAGTTTAGTGTTGATGTAAGATTGAAATCTTACTGTTGTGGCATATGGTGTAAATCTTGCTGTCCCATAGATGCTTGTGCATGTTCCCATCCGCCACTGGAGAGCTGTCTGATAATACCCAGCTCAGGTATGAAAGGTGAGGAATGTCCTCAGTTCCTCCTGGCTTCAGCTGCAGCTGACGGTCCTTGTGCTTTTGTGGAGCACTGCAGGATGAGCAGTGCCAAGCAAATCACCTTTCTGTCATCACTGTTTCACTGACTCCACAGACTTCAAAGTAAAGAAAATTTCAGGAAAGTGTATAACAATCTACTGAATTTTAAAAAGAAAATCCAAATAATTTATGTACGGCTTTCAATTTGATATCTGTGGGATCATTTCTTAGAAGGAAGAAGTACCAAAATGCATACACCATATTCTTCAGAAGCCATACTTACAGGCTAAACTTTTACCTGTCTTGCAGAAAGCATTTTGCACTATTTAGTAAATGTTTAACGACTGAATTAGACTAAAGTCTCCATTTTATTCAGAGGGATACATTCTGACACGTATGTCCAAGCAGGAGAGGGAATGCAAAACTTCCATCTCAGGATGACTGTCCCAGTGAGATCTGGTCATGCAAGCAATCACTGTGGCTCTTATTTGGCTGAGAATATGGCAAAACTGCTGCAAACTTATTTTCTATCCTATGTGGATGAAAGCAAACACTCATTTTCTTATGGTGAATTCATTCTATATTTGATTTTGCTTGAAATTTTACTGTATTTTGATATTGAACTCTGTTTGTAGTAGTACTTGCAGGGCTGGCACGGTTTAAGGCAGAAAACTTTGTGAAGGATCAGTGTGAATTCCATATAACAGCATACTTTCTTCTCTTCAGGAAAGGTTTTTTTGTTTCTCATTTGTATCTTATCAGCATAGGATCAGACGCTCCCAGCTTTGAAACTCTATCTATTACTCGGATTACTAATTTTGAGTTTTGTGGAGTAGGGAACAAAGAGATGAAAAGCAGTGGGCACAGCCCTGTACTTTAGTAAATCATTAGAATATTTCATGTGGATTCGACCAAGAATTGGAGCAGTTTTGCAGAGGTTAAAGGAAATATAATGACAATGTCTGAGTTAAACTTGGCTCTATTTGCTGTTGTTGCAGCAAATTCTTTGCCACATTGCACTGCAAACAGTGCTTGAGCATTATGGAAGAAATCAAGGGTTTAAGGAACAAGAGGAATGCCAGTCGTTTTTATATTGTACATGCTGCTTACTTTGAATACTGTGGCCTGTGAGGATAGTGCCTCTAGCTTGAACTGCAAGAATTAGAAGTTTTTCTTAGAGTCAGATATGGAAGAAGAATAAATGCCCAGTTTAAACATCTTATGTTAACACTGAATTGTAATAAGAGGCTTGGCTTTATTAAATCTTGTGTATAGGCACTCCTTTTATTGTTATTTAGTTTATTTAGTTTAAAGATCCTTCAGGTTTTCTCTGCTTTTGTAGGTATTTAAATCCCATCCCCACGTTGCACGTTGTTATGCAGAATGGCATTGTAGAGCTGTTTCCAATGTTAGAGTAGAGCAACTGGAAGGATTTCTGCTTTACAGGTTTGTGCAGTGAGATCAGCCCTGGGTCACCACTCCAAGTGTTGTTTCTCACTGTGCTGCCCGACTTCTTCAGTGCAGAGTAAGATACTGCAAGTAGCTCTTTAGCATCTACTTCCCTCTCTTTGTTCTTCCATTCTATTCGCAGGTAAGATCTGACAAAATCTGAAACCCAGTATAATTTACTTTTTGTAAAGGGTTTTTTTGTGTTTGTGAGCTCAGTTAGCTGCACCTTACAGAGCAGTGCTGGTAGCAGGGGTCTCAGAGTTAGTCTCTAGCGGTTCTGGGAAGTGGAGGAATAAGTGGGGCCCTCTAGACCAGAAACTTTGTATTTTAGCATTTTTAATGGAAATAATTCCCCAAAATTAGTAGTAAGAAATATCTCAAAGCGTTCAGTAGCAAGGGGCCTTTGGTTTTGTTTTTCTTTTAAAACAGGTACTCTCCTTTACAATGACAATTAATCCTTTCTTAAGTTTTACTTCAAATAGAAGCCAATGGACATGGGTTTCATGTAAAATTTCACATTCTGGGAGTAAGCATTTAGACAGGTTCAGCAAGGATTCTTTGGTAATTTTTTCCTTTAACTTGAACTTTGGCTTCTGCTTTGTCACTTGTCTTTTTATTTACCTGTCTTTGTTCCACTTCTGTAATTGAATTGACTTCAATGCCTCCTCATTTGCATTTTTGCAAATTCATATTGGGGCAGACTTCGAAATATTTTTGCGTACGTTAGACTTAATTAAGATCCTAAAAATTAGGGTTTGCTCCTTCTCATTTTGCTCATTCCTTGTGTCTTTTCTGGAGCTGAGTAGCACCGAGCACTCAACCGGGCGTGTGGGAAGACGAGCAGCCTGCAACTTCGATCGCAGTGTAGACTGCAGTACTGCCGCCTTTGTCAGGCATTTTATAAACGGGTTTGTAGAACTACGTGCAGCTGTAATTACTTTCAGCTTCTCAGCATTTAGTAAATCTAGAAAATGTCATTATTCAGGGCTGTCTGCCTTAGCGGAGCTGCCTCTCCTTCGGTCGCAGCAGGCTCCCCGTGTGTGAGGCTCGGGGCTTTGGCGATCCTGCCTTTCTTTCCCTGGCTGTCTCCGTGCCACCTGCTGGCAAAAGGGGGAAGCCTGCAGCATGTGCAAATCGGACTTCTTGCTTTCAGGGAAAGCCTCTCCTGCTTACCCTGGGCAGAGTGCACCCGCTGTCCTGCCGGGCTCCCGACAAATCTAGGTTCTGTCTCAAACTAAAACAGCAAATGTTAAATCCGCAAGGATTTCCAGAGGGATTCAGAGCTGTTAAGCCTTCAGCTTGAAGGAAAACGGTTTCCTAGCTCTTTAAAGGGTTTTGTGTTCTTTGTTTGAGGGGTGAGCCTATTTGCTGAAAGGAAAAGTAAACCTTATGGCTTTGTGCAATTTGCATTTATTAGAAGTAAATATGAAGTTTTCTTCTCCCAACTTCAATGTTGTGCAGTAAAGTGGTCACATTATGTCTTTTCTGTTAATTTTTTTAACGTTGCCACATGTTGAAAAGCATTGAAAGAGTTTCTGTGAATTGAAACAGACAACAGTGCCGTGTGTAGGATACTGTAAGCTGAATTTGAAGGTGTTTTTTATAATGGCAGCCACCATAGTACTTTAATACTTATAATTATTTCTAAACTAGTTTTAAATACGGCCTTCAGTTCGCCTTCAGTTCTTTATAGTGTCGTACTGAATCAGAATAACTGTTCCAGCATCTCTTATGATGTTTTAAAACTTGAGGTTAGTAAAATTTTGTGGGGTTGTTGTTGTTTTGAATTACATGACCATATTTTCATGTAATTTTAACTGCTGTTCACACAGGGAAATAAGCTATATTCTTTTAATAATCCATTTGCTCTAGTACATGACTAACACAAGCCCTACAGCTTCCCTAAGGACGCTGGTTCCTAAGGCAGCTATAGGATGTACGTTAGTGACTTCCAGGAGCAAATATAAACTTATCCAATGCAATGTAAATACAAAGCATGATGCAGCTCCTCAACACTTTCCCGTAAGGCAGGCTGCATGCTTTGAAGTTTGGAATGCAATGAAATGTATGGTGTAATATAAGTAGAGCTTTTGGGTTGATGTGTATGTATAAATCCAAAGCATATGGGTATGCATGCAAATATTCACCATACCTCCTTCAGTGAAGACGATTACTTCATCATATGCCCAGAAATGCTGCCTTTAGTTAATGCTGTTTTGCTGTTGGTTCTGTTATGATGCTTAATTTTTAATGAAATTTAAATGTAGGTTTCTTTATTCTTGGACTGTTTCACATTGAATTCCTCAAGGAACTGTGCAAGGGCAACATTAGGTTTGCATTAGTGTTATTTTTCAGATCATGCACATTTTGCAGTCATTGAGGGTTCAAAGCCCATGACACTTTAAATAAGGTGGCCATTTAAATTGTAGACCTGAGAGCTCTTCAATTTTTAATAGTTGGTTTCTGACTAAGAAGATGCTGATATAATTTGAGTTCTTGGATGGAGCACAGTGAAGCGCTCAGGATGAAGTGGGTTTCACTGAGGTAACCTTGGCAAGGGGCTGGCGGGATCCGTGCCAGTTAATCAGTCTGAGTACATGAGCTGCAATCCCCAGTTGTGCTCTGAAACCCGGACACCGGCTCTGTACGATTGTGTCCAAGATCAGATAACTGGATAACAATTATCAGATAGACAGGTTTTCTAATTACCAACAATTACTGCCAGAAGGACAGTCATTCTTCCCGAGTATTTAGCCATGCTGCTAATCTGTTACATTTGAACAGGGCTTTCCTGGCCTCTCTAAGTACTAAAAACATCTTCAGCTTGCAAAGTAACTTTGTAATTCCACAAACTGCTTAAACTGACAAGAAGCAATGCTGCTGCTCAGAGGTAATTATACTCTCATTCCAACCATCTGATCGTTCCAATCGTTTCTCTCTCCCTTGCTCTATTTATAACCAACTGTTTATGCATGTAGTTCTCTCTGAACTGATTTAGTACCTTTAGAAAGAGTGAGCTGGCTGATCCTCGTATAAAAGGAGCTGAAGAAATGGGAGCTTGTAGCATGAATGGGGAGTTGCTTTCATCACGTGAAACCAGTGATATGGCCAATTTTGGAGTCATTTGTGGAATCAACCACCTCCTAAGAAGATGGTATGATGATAGATCAGGATTCATGCTGCTCTTAAGGAGACCCATATTAGATAAGTCACCTCAAAATGAGTTTTCAGTAACTGAATACAATAACTGACAGTTCAGTTTAGTGCAACTATTTCAATTTGATATAGCAGGTCAGAGCCCATTGAAGGCATGTGTTACCCTCTGTCACCTTAATAATCTAATTACTCCTCACTAGCAAAATTAATTTTTTCTTGACCTCTGAAAAGCATAAAAGCAAATATAAATTCTGGGTTTTTTCTCTGTATTTGCTGAGGGGGGATGAAAACAAACATACGTGGTATATTACAAGCATTGTGCACTGTACTTTCATTTGCCACATTGGAAAAGGATATTTCCAATATCCTTTTAAGTAATTAAAACTGGTGTAACAGCAATCAAATGACAAAATTGTGTAGTTCACTGGAGCCCACTGAATTGAATACCTGTTAGTTAAGGGAATAGCTCTGCTGTTTATTTTCACTGTGATTGGATGGAGAATGTTGGCCACTTTCATGCCAATATCAGCTGCTCGTTGGGCTTTTTATGGGTGACAGTGCTGTGAACCCCATGTTTAAATATGTCTGAAACAGTCTTGCAAGTCAGTCCAAATGCAACCTAGAGTAAATTTGCAAAGTGAGCTGAAACCTTGCTCATTGTTGAGCTGTATCCCACAGAATAAAGAAAATGTTACATTGCACATGAAGAGCAGCACTTAAAGCTTGAAATGACATTGCAGAAAACTAAGACTTGCATTTATTTGAATTGTTGTGCTCTGGTTATTTTTGCAAGAGAAAACGAGTGGGTTTGGAGACAAAACAGTTAAAGACCACCACATTTTTCACAGGAGACTGGAAAAATAATAAAAATACTGTCTCTAGTTTCAAATCTGGATGAAAAAGAAAGTATGTGGTAGTCTAAAAAGAAGTAGCTGTCATGGGTTAAGAAGGTAGGATCTTGTTTCCCATTTCCTATCTTGAGAGGAATCTGCTTAGCATTTTGTGATGGTCTTAAGAGCAGTAAGAGCAAATTTAAAATTAAATCTCGGACTTCTGTTACACAGTACTGAACAACTTGGGTCTCAAAATTGGCAGCTGTTCTGTGGTACGAGAATTATTGTTCCACTGCAATGGGCAGGGGTACAAAGAAGAGATCCCTCATTTTCAGGACATGAACTGGGTTTAAACTTTTACTGCAATCACCTTTTCCTGAAGTACTTTGAGTTCCAGCTACTACTAAACATAATTGCCTGTCCCAAACAGGTTTGAATTATTCCTCTGACAGTTATACATATAAGAATCTCATTTTATGACTATGTGCCATTTCATTCCAATTGATTTTTATCTCAACCCAAGCAATGAACACAGTCCATAAAACTGTATTTTTTTGTATTTGAAAATTCATATTTTCCTTCCTTTATGTAATCTGATCTGACCCAATCCCATTCCTTCATAATTATGCAGGTGCATGAATATATATTCATATTTGTTTCATATTTTGTGCATATATCTAGAATATATATATATTTATGTACGTGTTTATTTATTTTCTTGCAAGTTATTAATGGCTTATTTAGCATAACAAAGTGAAAATGAAGAGGAAGTGTGATAGCTTTCTATATGGAGAAACTAGAAATGGAATAAATACCAAAGGGGAAAAGTTATTTCAACTGACACAAACTGTTGGTAAAGGGCAATATGGAGACAAGTAAGTTTTTTCAGGTACTTTGCAGAATGCTGCAAATTAGAGCTATTAATAAGGCTTTGGAATGGTATTGTTAGAGGAGTGGGAGTAAGGAGACCCTGCTAATTTTAATTGAGGACTTGATGAATTCAAGCAGGATAAGATTAAATCAGCCATAGACTGAACCTGTAACTTAGAGGGTCCTCTCCTCAGTGATGAGTCCATAAATTAATAGCTCCAAGTGCTTCAATATGATGTGGATGCAATATTAAATTCACATTACATATTATACTACTCTTAAATAAGTTGATACAACATATTAAAATAACAATCTCTCTTTAAATTTTATTGTTCAGCACATTTTTTTCTAGATGAGAGAACTGTTAGAACTCTGTAAAACTTCTGTGCAAGTTGCCGTAGCAATTAAATCAGAGTTCAATGTTATTCCTTTCTTAAGTTTTGATTCTGTTTATGATTTAAAATAACAAGCCAGTATTTCATATTTATTCTCATTTTTCTGGCTTGTTCGAGAATAGATTCAGAAATTTTTGATTTCTTGTGTTCCTTGCCCTAAATGTGCTTAAATATAGCAACTTTTAAATTTGCACATAGTTTGGATTCTTTCTGTCTGCTTAGATTGTTGGACAGCACAGGGCAGGGTCAATGATTTCCAAAGATCTCTAACAACTTTGGGGAAATCTGTTCCTGTACTTTTAATATTGTCCCTCAGTATGGCTCCATTTGGCAATACTTCTAAGCTGTATTTCTAATTTTAAAAAATAATAATTGGCAGGCCTTTTTCCCCCTTTACTGTTGATCCTAACAATTATGAAACTTGGGAACAATTTACTAACAAGGCTCTGCTTAGATCTTTACTTATTGTAGCTTTTCCCAGAGGCTAAAAATGAGCACAGAATAAAAGATAACTTCTCTGCTGGATTTTAAAATCATCTCAGAGACTGAGGAGGGAGAAGAGAGAGTGGTAATGTCTGTGTCCAGCATTCCTGCTGCAGTCCCAAGGGGGGATGGAGACACAGAGCCCTGGGGACAGTCACTGTGCTACGAATGGGACACGAGCTACAGCTGAGCATGGCCCAGAGAGACTGAAAGGAGAGCTGGGGGGATTTCAGACTTTCTGTCCTATGGGAAAATCCCCAAGAATTTCAGGAAGCTGGAGGAGGTGATGCAATTATAAAGCTTTGCACAGAGAGGCAATTCTAGGAAATTTATATTATTGAAAGCCCTGAAAATACAATTTGGTTTTTTTTCTTGTTACTGAAGAGGAGCAGACAGCTGTCCCTAACTCCTGTGAGACATCTTGTGACATCTCCTTGCGTAAACAGATCCTCATAGCAAAACTGATTCTGAAGATCCCGTTCCTGCCAGGTGAGCTGGCAGGAGAGTTGCCAGTATTACAGCAGAACATACAGTATGTTTGAGGCAATTATTTTTATAAATCATATTCTCCAATGAAAATCCATTCAATGAGAAAACTTCTCGTAATAATTAATTTCTAGGTGTAATTAGAACTTTTCCTAAAGGCTATTCAAGACATTTTTGTCCAGGTGAACTGAAAAAAAATCTTTTTGGGGTCTTTGCCTCATTGGCAAGACAAATTCCAAGCTGGAAGTGAGAAAATAGCTGCTTCTCTTTGTATTTATAAGGTGATTAGTGATGTCCTTTGTTAGAAAATGTGTTTAATAGAAAACCTGTCCAATCTCGTGTGTTAGGAAAGCAATGTTAGGTTTTATCCACTAATTTACTTTGTATTCAGTTCTATTTAGCAGTGCCTGTTTTGGTCCTCAAAACATGAATGGGTTGTTCAATTTCTCACCCCATAGGTTTTTGGTTGAGAGATTGTATCTTTATAGGTAACAGAGCTCGAATCTTGTTTTCTGATAAGCTATTCTGTGTTAGTCATAGCCTGATCCCTTCTGGAAAATAGAAAGTACTTCATTTTGGATTTTGATTTAGAAATCTTTCTTCCCATTGAAGTGAGGGCCTGTCTGGGGAAGAGTCAAATCTCTGACCCACATCTGGTTTTGGAAAGGGTCAGATGGAAGTTCCTCTGGTTTCCTTAGTCACTGATAGTGGCCTGTCTGTTCTGGTGTGTCTGTGGACCCCTTTTTGGCTGTGAAAAAATGATTGCACTTTGCTCTTTTCCTAAGCCAGGCAGAAAATACTTTTTAAAATTTTTTTTTCCTTTTTTTTTCTTGTTTTGAATCTCAGGAGCCTGACATGAGTGGCTTTTGTAGTTTCTGGCTCAAATATTGCCAGAGATACAGGCCTTTGCTGATCAGTCATATCAGTTGGGCAATGGAGTAGGAAAGATGTTGTGTTGTTCTTGGATAATGTCTTTAGAAAAACTTCTTCTTTCTTAATGCCTTTAGAAGAAGAACAAGAAGAACTTGTACAAAGCTCAGATTCTAAATGAGAGAATATCCCATGCCTCCCACACCCCCTGGCCTGAGGAAACAGGTAGGGAAAGGCACAGTGTTTTGTTGGAGGGCCTTCTTGCTGCACCTGGCAATCTTGGAGACTAAGGTATGGAAGCAAAAGTCTCTTGGTGGGGTGTGTTAAAAATAGAAACCCTTCGTGAGGTCTGAAATGGAAACCCCGCACGCTCGCTGATTTCTGAACTGGTTTGTTGTTGGGCTTTTTGGAGTTAGTATTTTATCTGTCAGAGTTATCTGCAGTGCACACGGTGTTTTCCTAGAGGCTCTTGGTACAGATGTGTAGTGCTGTAAATATCACTGATATAAAAATAAACAAGCAAGGAACAATTTCAAGAGAACCATATGCACATTCCTCTAGCAGGAATCACATGTGTAGGATGGGTCCTGTTTTTATTGATGGCATTAAGTAGAGAAATGGGCTCCAGCTGGAAGCATGTGAGTAGTCATCTCAGCAAGCCATGTCTGACAATATTTGCTTTACAAATAAGGCACATGCTTCTTATCTAGCATCAAGGGTGATGATCAGCAGGAAAAAAAAAGGGGGGGCAATTCAACTACTGAATTATTTTAAAGAATAAAAGCTGCTCTTTTCTGTCAGAAGGAAGAAATTTCCCCATGGCAATGCCAGAGAGAAATTATTTTCTGAAGCATGGGGAGTGGCAGTCAGCAGCTCAAAACTGTGCTTCCATCACGTGGCCTCTGCTTTTGCTGTGCCTCTTGCTGAGCTCTTCCAGGGAATGGCTTCCCCAGCTCAGCCAAAGCATAGCTGGTGCACTGGAGCTGGCCCCAGCCAAACTGGCCTGTGAAAGGGGAATGCCCTGTCAGCAGGAACCAGGATATGTAGTTACAAGCAATCTTATTTTATAACGTTGTCTTTTAATAAAATATCTCTACTGAACAGAGAAAAAAATCTGTGCATGGAGTTTAGTTTTGGGCAGGTCCTAGGCAGGGGAAGAGCCCGGATAGCTGAGCGCTGTATATTGCTCGGGCCTACATGATTTTACATGGACTCACACGTGTGCCTATATATGCACATGCATACAAAACCAGATATAAATCGACATGTGTATGTACTTAGGCATCATCCCAATCTGTTTTCCCAGACTTTTTCAGGGAAGTAGTGGGAACTGAGTATGATTCTGATACTGATGGCTTGGAGGAGCCATCTGTTGGCTGCAATCCATTTTGTAAACCCTTTTGTATTGTTGCCGTGCCAAATGTAAACCATGTGCTAAGAGAGTGACAATTGATGCGTTTACAGTAAGGGCATTCTTATGTGTAAACTCTGCTTACAGTTTAATTTTGAAATATTAGACAATGTCTCTGTAGTCATGCTGTATAATTTTCTTAATCCAAATGAGAAATCCTGTGCTCCTCTATTTGTACAGACTGTCAGAGGGCAGCTGATACTGTAGCACAAAGCTGATGGAGATGAGACGTGTTATACTGGCTGAAGACCTTGTCTTCAGTTTCATGTCATGCCAAATGCTTGGGTTGTTGCTCACAAAATAACTCTTGTGCAGAAATGAAAGCTCCGAGAAAGGTCTCATATAATAATCGTATGTACTGACTTTTGCACTACTTACAGGAGCATTCAGAACGACTCATGAGCTTAAATTGTTTTATTTGTATTAAAATGATATCGTTTATCTCTGCCTTGTGGAGAGAACATCAGTAGTCAGTGCGTTGGAAGTGACAACGAATGCTGAATCATTTCCAAATAACTCTTCAATTAATTGGACAAAGAAAAAGAATTGTTTGGAAAATGGAAAAAAAGCCCCAAAAAAACCCCAACAACAACCAACCAATCAAACCCCAAACCCCCAAAAAATCCTATTACTCTAATATCCTTTCAGAGGTAAGGATCAATTTTTGGATCAATTTTTCAGGTGCTCTTACTCAACATGGTACCATGCACTAAGTTTGAAAACAATTTTCATTTTGTAAAGAACCCTTAGAGTTTCCTAGCATGAGAGCAGCTGTCTTCACTTCACCACCCCTGCCCATCTCCCACAGTGGCCGTGTGTTGTTGCAGGAATTTCTCAGTAATGGTGTGGCAGTAGAACGGGAGATCCTCTTGTTGTCCTGAGGGGTTTGCCTCGGCTCACGTTAGACCCGCCGTGCCCTTCTCTCTATGCAGGCAAAGCTTTAAGGGAAAGCCTGCTGGAGTCTGTGATTCCAGGCGTGATCCAAAACCACCTTGCTTGAAGAAGTAACACTTCTCTGCAGAAAGCTTTGGGTCAGGCACTTTACTGTCTCGGAAGGATTAGAAACTTGGTGCAAGTGCTTAATTTGGGATGTCTGGTTTTAATGGATTCTTGAAATCTCCTTGGTCCTTCCTTTGTGCTACTGTAACTAAATTGTGCTTTTCAGTACACATTTTGTTTTTATAGCATTATTTTTCCACATGGAAGCTTAACAGCAAGCCAGCGTTTCCTCTTTCAATGCACAATGCTATAATTATTAAGCATTTTCAAGTTTTTTCTGTGTTACTGCACATTTCAGTAATGTGAAGACAGAAATAGCTGCTGCTGGCTGTAGAATCAGCGGTGACAGTCCACAGACATCAGCAGTGTGTGCCTCTGAAGTGCCTTATTGCTGCACTGGAGCTGTCATCTCCATCGAATATCCATTTAACTGTGATCAGCAGCCACTCCTCGAGATGTGTTCTTAAACTATATCCTGTTGGACTTGTGACTGGCATCCTATTTATACTGAATGAGCAAGTCTATCACAAAGCTGTCATGGCTGATTGAATCATTTTTCTCCCAGTGAAGCTTTTGCTCTTTTCGGTGAACAGAATCAGGTGTTTAATGATGTGGAATGTTGGACTGAGTAATTTGTCAGGCAAGGGACCTTGGAGTGCTAAAATACCATGGGCTGCTTATGCTGTCAAAACCAATCAAACCCTTGTGGTGGTGTACTCCACATGGCTGGTTCACATGCTTGAAAATCTTATTATTATGCTTTATCTCCTCAGCAGAGAGAGGAGAGAATACAAATGGTACAAATGATGATGTGCTCACAGCTGGTATTGAGAAGGACTGAAGCAGTATCAGTGGCCTGATCTGACAGTAGCTTCAAAAAGTGATAACATGCATGGCCTTCTACTGCTTGGGCCTAAGGAAATCTTGGTTTGTTACTCTGTAGCAACAAAAGTGATCTCACTGGGACCTGTTTTCAGCCCATCCCTGAGCAGTGATCAGAGCCTCTTGGCCGACCCCCAACGTTTCAACATCAGGCATGGAACAGTCTCAGCCATGCTCCCTCCCGGCTTCTTGCATGCACATTTCCTCACAGGCAGAGCACGGGGAGCTGCAGCGTCCTTGATTCGGGTGAGCACTACCTAGCAACGACCAGAACACCAGTGTGTTATCAGTGTTATTGTCACACTGAGTTCAAAACACAGCTCCCTGACAGCTGAGAAGAAAATTAACTCTCTCACAGCCCAAGTCAGGACGCCTGTCCTAGTGGCTTGCCCTTCTAGGGACTGTTCACTTTTTAATTTGAGAACTACAAACTGTAGCCTGCTTCTTCTCACACTGCAAGCAGGAAAACTTCAGCAGGCCAGATCCTTGTACAATATATGCTGTTGAAAACAGGTACTATAGTTGTAAATGGGTCTATTAACTTGTAGGTCATAGAAGAGTACAGGATTTACCTGTTCTTCCACGTGTTATGTAAGGATTAAGAGCTGTAGAACTGTTTCCTAAGGGCCAGTAAAGCATTGCTTGGATGAGAGTGGCTTCAGAACTGTCAGAAAGAAGTTCCTAAATCAACGTCCTTATAAGTCACTTTCATATAGGTTTATTCACTTATGAAGCGTTATAAATAATGCAAATTTAGTGTCCATCTGGACACTAGATTTTTGCCAACTGCTACCAGACCAGCTGCAAAATTCACTGACTACAAGCTTTGCAGCTGCGCAGTGCAGTCAGTGCCAAGAACGTGCAAATTCTCCTTTGAGTGCTTGGACTGGTATGTGGGACTGGAGAAGAGGTTAACACCCAGTGAGGCATCAGACAGGGCGAGCAAGGCTTCACTAGGGGCATTGACCTTTGTTTTAAGAAGGCTGCTTGCAGAGAGAAGCCAGCTGAGATCCAACCACCTTTGTTTGCAGTGGCCCTTGTCATTCTTGTTTACTTGCTTCCTATTATCTGCACTTTATGTGGTGTGTTGTAATAAAAACAGCTCCAAAAATGCATAGAACCCCTGCATACCTATGGTTTTAGTCCTACATCTGGATGCTTTTGTTATTCAGGGTTTTTTTTAGTCTCCCCTGACTTGTAGGCTGCTTATCTGAATTAACTGGTGGACATTCTGTCTTAGGGACAGTTTCTTGTCAGCATCTTTAGAGGGTTTTGGCCTCTACGGTTTTGGATCTACATGGCACCCTCAAATTTTGAGGAAACCCCCATTTCCTTGAGCAACTGGTCTGCTTTGTTTCTCACTGAGGATTTGTTAATTTTGATTTGTTCTTCCAACGGCTCAGTATTTTGGAATGCGTGTCCCAGGAGACCTGAAGATGCTGATGAGGAGCCTAGGGCTAATGCTCTGTAAATTGAAACCCAGAGCTCATAGCAAAGGCGATTGAAACTCTGACAACAGGGGAAAATACAAGGTCTAAATTGAAGATGGATCTAAGATTATTGCAAGGTTTTTTTCATTAGAAGGTGTTCTTTACCTTCAGGGAGAGTCCATGCTTTTTAACCATTGATATTAAGTTGGCTAATACATTTGGATCTCTCCAAACACAAAGCTTTTGTTTTGCAGTTTATAAAAATGTATATGTGAGTTTTACAAAACAGTGTTCAGTTACTCAAGGAATAGAGATTTCTAATAAAGAGCTTAGCTGGACAATGGTGGGTACCTTAAACTGAGAGCATCTGATATTCAGCCATGTTCTCAAGCTACTTTAAGGTTCAGAGCAGATTTTCAGCTGGCAAAAATCAACGTCAGCTTTTTCTGCTGTGTTGGATCCATGCAGGTTAACATGAGCTGAGAAGCAAAGCATTATTTTGTTCTCTTGGGGGGTGTGTGTGTGTGTTTGGGTCATTGTGCTGCTCTCTTCACGTGGTTCAGCAACCCTAGCACTTCACTTGGGGTTTTCAGGAGGAGCAAGGAGCTTGATTATTTATTTTGTCTTTTTCCAGGCCGCATCAAGTCTGATAGGAATTAGTCTTCTCTGCTGCAGGAAAGAGTATCAGAGAACATTAGTGGGGAGGCTTGTATAAACATATGTACTTAACTGTGAAACTCATAACTAGTCTCTTCAGCACTGAACTTTTTTTAAAGTCTTGATTCTGGGAAACTGGTATGTTATTGGTGTGTAATTCACAATTTTTCTTCATGTCAGTCACATACTTCATGAAAGAAGGGATTTTATGAAGGGAATTAGGATAGGCTAATATAAAGCTCTGGACATTTCAGGTTTTGTGTTCATCTCTCAGTTGCAGTGCCCTGACTTTTCATACATTGGTTATGAGGGCTACCCTGTATCCTAGACTTTAGAAAACACACAGATCATTACCTCATGTACATGGCTTGCCTCATTTCCACACTTTGAGTGTTCTTTAGAAGGTTTAGAAATTATTATTTCATGTAAATACTTTACTGTGCCACAGAACTATTAATCAAATAATTTTTGGTCTTATCTGGAAAATTTGCAACATAATGAATCGGAGTTTACTAATTTTAATAGACCTCTTATAGCTAGAATTGTATCCTGAATGTTTAAAATTGAATTATGTGTTTTATTTCAGTGTGATAGCAGACATCACTCCGAGAATTCAGGTGTTTATGCAGTGTTGATAAGCAGGGGTGTAGCACAAATCTGACCAGGGGAAGCTATGGGAATAGCTGAGCTGTGTTNTGATAAGCAGGGGTGTAGCACAAACCTGACTCTACCCAAATGTGGAGCAAGGGGAAGCTTTGGGAATAGTGGAGCTGTGTCGCTGTGAGTGCCCTTTTCCAGTTCAGGGGGTGTTTGAATGAGAGCCCCAGCTCTGCCATGCAGCTCAGGCTGAAGGATGTTGACTTCTCCTTTGTGTTAGCTCCTTGAGGAGAGCCTCTGAAATATAGTCTGGGTAGTACAGAACTCCCATGTAAGAATTGAAACCAACAGGCTTAAGCAGAAGTGATCTGTTGATACTCCAAACACTGCAATAAGGAAGTATTAAAAAATAATTCCAGTCAACACAAATCTTTCATTAACTGTCTGTGAGAATAACTGTAATGTTTATTTAGGTGAGCAGAAAAAGGGAAGGTGGAAAAGTTTCCTTTACACAAATGAAATTAGAATGTTGCAGATGAGCATAAGCCTCCTGCAATATGTATTATATTGGGTTATTGTTGTAACACAAGTGACTGTAGGGAGAACATTGCTTTCTAATGAAGACATAAAATTTTAGTTCTCCTCTTATAGTAATATTCTATTATAGTCACGTAAAAACATCATCTAGAAAACCAACAGAATTCTTTCAAAACTGAACTCAACCTGGAAGCATTTATCCCAAGGGATAGGTGCTGGAGCTGACTGCCTTTGAAGAGTCAGAGCTTCAGCTACCTCCACTTTTATGGCATTCGTAATTACGTGTCCAATGTACGTGGAGAGTGAAATTGTACTTTGGGCTGGTCATTCGTGTAGTTTGTTAACTGAAGTCGAGTGACAAAACCACTAAACCCTGGGATCTGTGCCCCGAGATTTTATAAAACCTTCCCATGTTTATCAGGGACTCAGCCAGCCCTCAGAACTGAACTTCCCCAGACGCATTCAGCTCGGACCCATTTCTATTAAAATCCGTTTTGTGAGAACAGGTGCTAATATCAGCTTGTTACTAGGTACAGCTAATTAATTGGAGACACCCATCATGATGATGGGGAGAGTGTTGAAGTCCAGTCCTGTGCCATTATGGCCTCTGATACGTGCCCTAGAGGACTTTATTGCAGCTGTGCAAATAGGACTTTTAAAATGTGAAGCTTATTTCTAAGAATTTACAATTCGTCGAAGATTGCTTTTGAAGAAAATACTGCGATATAAAATAGCTAATTGAACAATATAAGCCATAAACACCTCAGGGAAGCTCTTAAAGGACACTTTTAAAGCTGACTTTAGAAATCTGCTGGGCTTTTTTAAAGTATTCTTGCCTCTAGCAACATTTCTTTGAAAACTTGACAGGCAATGAGGGGACTGGAGATGGAATTTGTTTCCATGAAAGGAAGTGGTAAATTCCCTCTGACTCCTACTGCCGGTCCACTTTCATAAAAACAAGGAGGTGGGGGAAGGACTGACAGATACTGGTGGAGTGGGGAATGGCTTTGGGAGCCTCAGGAGGCTTCCTTTTTATGACTTTGTAAAATGGCTTTTATAAAGTTACTTTCACATGAGTGGGGTGGCCAGGACAGAGGATGTATTTTGCACTCTCATTTTTGGATCGAGGTCTGCAATAGGACCAGAGATGATAATGAGATTGACATATCAGTTTGAGGAAATCTTGCCTTCACTGCATTTATGGCTGAAACTGGCTCTTCATCTCCCTAAAGCCAAAGCTTCACCTTTATGCTGATACCTTTTATCAACTTGTTTAATGTCTGCCTGCAGCACGTGCAAATTGGAACAATATTTATGTAGTTCCCACGAACTAATCTTGCTGGCAACATCCTCTGCAATCAGTAAGTTGAAGATGTTGCATTGTTTGCATTGGGGAATTTTTGCCAAACAGACTGTTGTTAATCCAAATCAGTGAATTCTAAAGCTGCCCTAGGTTACCTGCTATTTTCCTCAGACTATCTGTTCAACAGAGCATATTGCAAAAATTAGTCAATTTTTAACATGTTCTTGTTTTTGAAGTATTTCAAAGTTGACTTCACAACTTCTAAAACATGTTTGCTAAAATTTTGCACTGTTTTCACTTTGTGTTTTTATTATGTTTAAGTTTATTAATTTTATATATAATTCCTGAACTACAGTAGGCTTTTAAAGTATATTTGCAAAGCAGTTTTGAATAACTTTGAGGTTTTGAGTTCTGTTAGCAGTGAATGAACATTTTTTTGACCAAATTTATTCAATTTTCATGTAATATATGAAAAAAAATAGCTCTTCTAGAACAAGTAATTTTTATTATACTGAAACATGATGGACAAAATCATATTTTGAAAATGCTGCCTGACATTTCTTTTTTCATGGAGAATCCTGTTCACTGTAGTGTGCCAAAGTGGTTACTTTGACCTGACTGCTTCTCAGGTGCTCAGTGTAGCTCCCCTACAGGGACTTGTAAGATCATGGCATTCCCTGGTGAAGCAATCCTTCCAATCCTGATTGTTATCACTTTTAATGCTGAGATGTACAAATCATAGGACACCCAGTTTGTTTGCATTCTTCCAGCTTTTGCTTAGTACAGGAAGGCAAGGAAGGTCTCTATGGAAATCATTATTCACACTTCCACAGCTGCTATGGGCGTTCATAGAACACAAATAGAAGCTCTTGAAGCCCCTGTGATGTGCTGGCTCTGGTGTGGTGGTTAAATAATTCACCATCAATTTAAAGACCTGATTTGAGGAACTATAGGGAATTGGCTGAGAAATTGCCAGTGCAATTTGACCCATGTAGTAGGATTAATTATAAATCCCAATCAAGGTCTCTTTGGAGAGGATGCAAGTTTCAAACGGGCCCAAAATGAGGACAGAGATTTGGGCTGAAGTGTCCAGTGCTGCCTAAAGTATTTGTGAATCCAAATCCCATTGAGATGAATTGAAACCGGGCATCAAACACTGTCGGCAGCTTGCAAATCAGAGTCTTGGATATTAACAGTGATCTTTCAGTCCTATTGAGACTCAGGAGCTATTATAAAGGAAATAAATGGCTTTGACCCAAGTCTGGCATCTTTGTTGAGACAGGCTATGCCAGAACCCATCTGCAAAAACTGCAGGCTCTGCAATCCACACACTGCCTAATGGGTCAGCCCTTTTGACTTCCAGTGATGTACTGTCTTTATTACAAAGTTCCTGCTCAGGCAAGGAGCTTTAATATATTAATAATCAGTGCCTTAGGCCAGGTATCAGGTGGCTTTTATTATGGCAGTCTGTGTGGTCCCACATTCAACTCCAAGCATAAAGAAGTAGAGAAACCACTCTCACCTTCATTTATTTCTCATATCAGATAGCTGAACAATTTCAGATCTCTGCTCCGTGTCTTTTGGTAAGCAATTCCCTTCTGCGTTATTTCAACAGATTTCTGGCTGCAGACTGTTAACTATTTGAATGCACACGTTCCTGTTGTTAGCATCAAAGAATTGTATTTATTCTGTCTTTATTCTCTTTTTTTTTAAAATTATTCCCCAAAGAACAACTTTGCACTGTTTGATTTTAGTGCATGTGAGCACCAGAGTGGACTTCAAGAATTTATATCAGTTATTACTACATATCTTGATAAATTTATATCCTGAAGGAAGCAGATAATGCTTCATCCTGAAATAATATCTAATTAGGAAAAATAGTAAACAAAGTTAGAAGTAAAGTTTCATTTTCACATTAATGAAGAGCAGCAGAAAGTGCTGACATACTCGACTGCATTGCTTAAGAACCAATTTTGTGATGTGGGGCAAGCAGGATATTAACACATTTAACATGATAATAGCTTAGCACTAGTAAAATGAGAGCAGTTTTAAGCAGGACTATTTCCTTTTAATATTTTCTGGTCTGGGCAGGCATTTGATTGCATGAACTGCATTTAGCTGTTTTACTGCCCTAAAAATTATATAAATAATTATTAAATAATGCAATACAATATTGCATTGCTGGCAGTGTAGAGGTCTGCTCCTCCAAGTGCTTGCTGTGAAGAAGCTGCTCCAAAGAGATGGGTAAGCACTGGGATTATGTGGCATTGGAGAGGCTGAGTCCACCAAAATAAAAACATTTTCGTGCTTTATGAATAGCTCCCATGACTGTATAGCCCAGGGCAGAAGAACCTTGGTGATTCTGGCATATTATCAGTTTGTTTGCATATGAAACCCACAGCAAATCTTAGAGGGTGTGAACACAGAAATAAAACCTTCATAGTACCTTTTAAGGGAAGAACGACACTAACAATTACTTCCTAAAATGCAATTATGTGCTTTGAATGGTCAAGGACCACTCCAAGGAAGGAATAAAGTCAATTTGGGTTCAGGAAAGAATCCTCTACAAATTTGAGTGAGACACTCTCAAATTATTCACAATTATGCAAGTCTGCTTCAGTTTAAATTCTTTTACTAGGGGAATGAGGAGCTCAGATTCTGGATGTTTCAAAGGTTGACATTCTGGCTGCAAATTGGACTAAAAATCATATCTTAGCCCTTTCTAAGAAGTGCTGGTTGAATTTATGAGATTAAAAAGAAAAGTATGTGAAGTTAAAAAAGAAGAGGGTTTTTTTTGTTTTTTCTTATTTGGAGATTGCTGTATAACTAATTACCTTCTTTCTGAGTGTCCTGAAGTTTCTGGGTAGTGAATGTCATGATCTGCTATGTTCAGAAGAGGGCAGCATCAACCTAAACAAGTGGAAATACATTTCGTTTAAGGATTTAAATATAAACGGGAGACGCTCCAAAAGGTGACACAAATACAGTTGTTAAGTTTAAAACCAGAAATATCAGAATTCATATTCTGATATTCTAACAAATCAAATCCTTAACTCAGAATTATTTGAGTGTCAGTATCTCTGAAATAGCATATTTGTTGCCTTCCAATAGAAAGACGTTTCTCAGAATATTGGTTGCCACACCTTAGTTATTATGACACCTGGAGCCTTCCATTTACAGGTATTTTGAAACAAAAATGGAACAAAATGAAAAAAAAAAAAGGATCAAAACTGAGCAATTTGTGACTGACATGCTACTGAAGTCACAGCTTATCCAAACCATGTATCGATACAGGTGACGGACGACACACTGGTCCTGAGAGCTCAGGTAACAGGAAAACTCTAGGACTGAGTCAGATGCAAGATCTGGACTGAAATGGGCTAATACTTGTGTAATTATATTATGGACTAAGGCTCAAGGGAATTTGCTTGAAATTTTGACTGACCAAGGACTGCACTGAGTGCAGAATTATTAGGTTGGCTGTTCCTCACCTAGCTGCCCACAACCAAATTCTGTCCCAGTGGAATGGGCCCATGTCTGATTTAGTCCTTTTGCCACATAATTTTACTTTAAAATGCTTGCAAATTTATGCACAAGTCCCACTGATGTCAGTGATGCTTCTGTGCATGAGGGCTTGTTCTGCTGAGAGGAGAACTGCGAAACGAAGTCTGAATTGTTGGGTGATCATCAGGACAGCCAGGCTGTCAGCCCGCACAGTGGCAGGAGATGATCAGGGCAAAACATGTGCAGGGGCTTTTCTTGTAAGAGTTGGGAAACTGTATTCTGAATCAGGGCACCAGGAGAAAAAAGTGGATATTAAAACCACTATTTATTTTTTTTCTGTTGACAACACTTCAAAGTATCTGGGTGATTACAGCTTTTTTTCCCTGGATGTATTTAGAGTTCCCTGGCTAAGGAAGATGCATCATATTTCACTTGATTCCTTTCTTACAGGCTAGAAGAACTGGAACATGTAAGCTCTTCTATTTTGTGAATCTCAAGGTGGATTATTTAACCTTGTACTGTATCAAGATCCTGTTTCAGCATAAAGACTACATGTGCATATGCTTAATGAAAAAGACCCTAAAGATTTGTAAAGAGCCTAAGTTTATATACTCCATTAAATATGATCTTCACAGGCTAATTAGTTAGAAATTTTACCCTTGCTTATAGTATACAACATTTTATGGTCAATAACAGTAAAATCTATGTAAACCATGCTCTCTATTAATAAACATTATATGCTTCTGGCTTTCAAATAAGGAAATTGATTACTTGTTTTTCTCTGGTGACTGGACTGCTGGCAGAGTAAAATCCAAGCAATTAACATTATGGATAGATTGCTTCATGTGAGACATGAAGGCATTACAGATAATTTTTGCTTTCTATCAAAATGAGGATACTAGTACTGTGAAGAAAACTTAGATCAGCAACATCCAGACTCTGAGATTTCAAGGAGTGCCAAGGTCTCTGGAGGTGGATATTGCATGGTATTATTTCCCTGTATGTTACAGGTTTGTTTCCAACCAAGATTAGTGCTAGCCAGAACTGGATATTAGGTGCTTGTAGTTGGATAGCTTCTGTCCTGTTTTTAGCAGCGATGTGTATACCCCTAAAACCTCCCATGTAAATGGCACTGTTGATCTTTTTAAAGAAGGATTGGAATGGAGTGATGCGGGATGTGCACCACCCTCTCCATCCCTGCAGGGGCCTCTCTGGGTTAGCATTTGAAGCACAGTGGCAGAATGAACGATCTCTGTGGAGCTGTAAGCTTATGTGATAAACTGTTCTGCCAACACACACAGACATAATCATCTTCTATTCCAGTCCAGGAGCTCCCTAGACCAGGGATGTATATAAATGAGTAACTCGTTTTAACTTTCCAGCTAATAGGATTTCCACTATAAGCCAGAAGAAAATCCCTGTGCCCTAATGTTTATACCCCTTACTTTCCTATAGAGGGACATTGCTGAAGCAAAACGGCCTCTCGTCCTAGGGTGACGTGTTTGATATGTGCACTGTCGTGTGCTAAAGCCTACGAGCCCAGGACAGAGAACAAATACATTAGAGAAAAGTCTGCTGTGAGAGAGGTCTTTTCTATGGCCACACTCGATAAACAAATGCAGAAAATATTTTAGTAGTTTAGTTAGAAAAATCAGGTGAATGGGTCTTCTGGTTTTGAATAGAATTTAGATTGCCTTTGTACTTTAAAAACGTCATTGTTTAACTTCAAAGGGAAGCTTTGGACTGGATGAAGAACAATTGCTTTTTTTGCAAAGAGCATGTCTTATTGGTCCTGTCTGAAGAAAGCAGAATTTTAAACAGATTTTGTTTAAAATAGTAAGTTTAGCACACACTGCAGCTCCCTTCTCCTTCCAGGGGTGTTCTCTGGGCACCAAATATAGTTCATAAATATATGAAAAATATCTGACCCAATATCCAGCAAAAAAGTAATAACTTCAATATTTAGAAATGGAGCTCTTACGTTTGGGAGACGTCCCTCTCTTTCGTATTTTGTTATTCTATTTTCTTTTAATCAAGGACAAAATATATTTAGGAGGATAGCAGTTCAGGAAGATTTTCCTACAGTTTTCTGTCCTGTAACAGTTCCTCCAACATACCTATGCTGAATTTACTTCACAGGTCACAACCATTATTGAGTTGAAATCTTGAAAAGGATGAATTAAATTTACCTGAGTGCATTTCCCTAAACAACTTTGCAGTCCCTAGAGCATCTAAGGATAATTTTTTGCCTTTTTTTAATTTTTNAGCTCTTAAAAATATTTTTTTTCTTTTTTTTTATTTTTTTTTTTTTTTTTTTTTTTTTTTTTTTTACTAGACTGTATAGTGGTCAGACCAAGGCAGAACTGATTCATGCAGAAATGAAGATTTCACTCCTGGGTGCTTAGAGCAGTTCCTGGTCATGAAACCAGAATCTGAATCTTGTATTATCTGTTCTCAAATTGGAGTGAGTCATTAACCACACAGATTTGATGTTTATCAGTTTGAAAGGAAAGCTGCTGCTTCTGAAAACATGTTTCTGTAGGTAAATCACTTTTTCTCTAGAGAAGCAAAGGGAGTCGTTTAGTCGTTTATGGATTTCAACTTCCATTTACAATGGAAGTTCTCTCAGTGTGCTAAAATATGGGAGTTGGCAGCTTGAGTGAAGGGGTTTTTTCCTGAACATGAAAGCAGAATCCTGTTGCTGCTGGGATGATGGAGTTCCCTTAGTAGGTGGCCACCATCTTCTTTACAAGGAAATCTCAGCCATTAAGGTTTGTGCAAACTGCTTATGGTTGGCTTTCAGCAGGAAGGACACAAAGAACAAATGAGGCATATATTGGATTGAGGTAAGCAGTCTCTGTTACCACAGCTGTATTACTAACTTATGTTTAATTGCTCAGCATTTATGAGGTTCATAGTTTATTGTCTTTCTTGCCACACAATAGGTTGGGCAAGTCAAAAAAGCTCCAAGTTTCAAAGGCTAGAGTTTTGGGTGCCTGCCAGCACTGATGTGTTTAGCAAACAGGCAGCAGGGTGCTTATTAGTAGGTTGTGGCTTGCAAACCATGAAGCCTGTGGAGCCAGATGCACTGATCAAATAATGAATCTGTAGATCAGTAAGCCCATTAGATGAAAAAGGGGAGCACCACCGAGTATAAAGATATTTGTCATAGGCTTCAATTAGCTACCATAAGTGACTTTTGTAACTATTTCTGTTGACCCAGCAGTCTAAATATTAAACATTAGTTTAAGAAACATTTGTTCCAAATTGCTTCTCTCAGAATTTCCCAATGACTTATAATTATATGCTACTTCATAGTAAAAGAAAAGTGCCAAATTGCTCTTATTATTTCTATTTATTTCCATGTAACAAACAGTGCCTACTTGTAGCTCAAGGTACGTATATATTATTCATAAAAGCACAATAAAAATTGGCAGTGAATCAACCTCTGTGTAAGATCAGGTGATTAGCTGGTCTGAATCTGCATGGTTCTGTGGGAGCCAAGGTAAGTCTAGAAGTTCCCTGAAGTCACTGAGCTTATGAACATTTTCTAGTTGTTAAGGATCCTACAAAAAGACTTGACAGATGACATTTCACCCTTTGAATTTTCCTGCTTTACTTGGAACACATTAAACAGTTGCTGTAACTTCAGCTTGAAGTTTCCAAGAGCTGATTTTACTGTTTTAATTACTTGAACTTCCCTGTTTGATTTTTTTTTTTTAAG
>VWZN01021527.1:31685-77219 GCA_013396955.1 Regulus satrapa | reverse complement strand
GCTGCTGTTGTAGTCTCAGGTAGGAAGCTATTATAGCCTCAGGCAGGAAGTTCCAGCAACCTTTTTTATTCCCTGACCCCAAGTTGTTGTTTTGTTTTGTTTTTTCTTTCTGGTTAGACATATCATTTGAACCAAATTTGCTAAGGGGTAAATGTTTGCAGCTCCCAGAGGTTTTTGCTAGGTTGAGGATGCTCAGGATTTCTGAACTTCAAATCTTTAATGATGCATGGGAAAACCAAGGAAAACACTGACACTCTTAAGAATGCCACATGCTACATGTCTATAGAGAGAGAAAGATGAAAACTCTTTTCTTCTCCTAAACCAGTGGATTATAGCTAATGCCATGAAACTGGACCAATGTTTTCATGAAAACAAGTATTCTTTTTTGAATTCATGCCATCTTGCTTTGCCTCAAATGCTCTGTTTGGCTGAAGTTCAGTAGGGGTATTAGGAACTGCTGCTAGCTGAATGCAGAGCAAACTCTCACAGCCAAAATTAAGAACAGTTCTGTCTTCTGCAGGGTTTTTAAAACCTAATTAAAGTAAATACTTTGGAATGATTAAAAGGCACACACCATTTTAAGATAAAAGTTTATTATAGTTAAAAAAGGAAGCTCTGTAATTTAAAATGGAAAGTTTATGAAGCTTCAGGATAAACCTCAGCTAGGAAAAATAACAGGTTTCAGATGTTCCAAATATCATACGTTAACCCCAAATGATCGTTCTATAACACCAGTTTCCTTAGTCCATGCTGGTTGGAATTAGAACACCCACTCTGCTTAAAGGCACAACACACTGCCATCAGCCATTAATCACCCTGTTCCTCCAGGCATCACGGACTGGAAAAGGGTGATTGTGAATCTATCCCAACCAGAGCTGATTTCATCATATCTAGGCTTGCTTTCAGCAGGAGGTTGGACTAGAGACCTCCTGAAATCCTTTCCACCCCAAAAGATCCTAGGGTTCTAATAAAACAAATGGCTGCTAGAGCAGTATCTGGTGAGACTGAGCAGCTAGGACGGTTGTTAGTATTCCAAGTAATGCTTATGTATGACAGAGAAAGGGGGAGGATATTCAAATGTTATTTACTTAAGAGTAGCTGTTATTTAATCTACAGAATCAGATTTATTTGGATAGTTGCTATAATTAAATTCCATCTGACTACTAGAAACATTGAAAGTTAACAACTATGTAATAAACTTTCTAGGCAACAATTAAGTGTGTTGGGGAGACAAGTCTACAAATCTTTTAAAGGGACTGAGAAAGGAGATGGAAAAAATAATATCAGAAAGCAGTATCGTTTAAATTAAATTTATGAATTGGTGAATTATGAATTCATTATGAATGAATTGAATTTTTAAAATCAACCCTTGGTTCGTCCTTGTGGGAGCACCTTCCTGATGGTATGCAACCAAAGACAGTGGAGGAGGGTGGTAATGGATGAACCTGCAACCATTGTTTGGGGCCTTTGTGCTGTGATTGAACTCTCCTACCAGTGCTTGCTGTAAACAAAAAGGAGTAGTTAACAGCACATTTCTATTAGGTATTTCCTGGCTCGAAGTTGACTCCATTGGTTTGGACCACTAGTGTCTGGCACTCAAGGTTGTAGCAAAGTGCACAGCCCATTTCTCTTTCTCGCCCTCCTCTTCACACTGAGTGAAAAGCACCTCTCTCCTTTTAGCATCCTACCTGCTGTTCTATTAGGCCTGAACTCTTCTGATTCTCCAGTGACACTCGATCAAAAGCTCTCAGGAGGTCTTCTTGTGACAGCCATTCGGTTGACCTTGCTTTGAGAAGATCTGCTAAGATACGTAATTTGTTCTTCTTCCCATATACTGCTGGGGTAACATTGGCTGCCTCACTCACTTGGAAATACTTGGTGTTTCTGTCTGGTCTTATGATTGCCACAAGTGGGGTTTTTTCCCTCTATCTTTGAAGTGGAGAAAATTGTCTAGGCTAAGAGAAGCTTTTGAAAGAGTGGGATTTTATGGGTGACGTGCCAATTTTCAGCACTTGTTTGCAGTCATTTTTATTGTCCTTCACCATTTGCCCTTCCATTGACTATGCCTAACTTCATCCTGTGTCTGCTTGGCAGTGGGCACGGTACTAACTGTTGTGAGGGACATCCTCACAGCAGTGAGGGTCTGTATTATGAGTTGGCCTTCAAAATGTGATGTCCTTGTGGTTGCAGTGTTGTCGTTCCATCTTTTGCTTCACACACTAAGCTGGTTTTTTAAGCAGTAATTCACAGCATCCCTTTGCAGCTGCAGAATTCAGTTATACATCATCAGTAATCAATTACAGAAATACAAAATATTCAAACACACTATTTGTGTCATTTTTAAAGTACAATAAGCTCTCTTGCTCAGGGGATAGTAATAGTAATGGATTCTTTTTAGTCCAGCCATTGCATTCCTACTGTGTTTTGTCTGTGCTGCAGTCCCTGGAAAATATGCTTGCAAATCCATCCTCCTGAAGAAAGGGTATGCACTCTGCCAAGATGAACTTTATTTCAGGATCAGACCCTAGTCACCTGAAATTTCTCATTCAAAACTTTAATTAAATAGCCCCATTTCTGTTCACAGTTTGAAATAATTAGTTAAGATCTTTAAGCCAGCATATCCTGACCTATACTAGCCACCTCCCAACTGAACTTTATGATGAGCCATGCTGAGTATTTGTTAAATGTGAGTATCAAAACGTTTGGCGTGAGGAGGAGTTTGTGTGATGATTGCTGGGGATGATAGAAACACTTCACAAAAGACTCTCTTAACCTGATGAAGTTACCTATTAAAAGAACATTACTGTTTCTTGTCTAAAACTGATAATTAGCTTGAGCTTTTTAAATTGTACAATAATACAAGTAGCAGCTATGAAGGTAATTCCATGATCCAACAATGCTACTCCTCATTTGACACTGAAAATTATCCCTACTCAGAAAGAAAATAATCTTATAAAGCAAAGGAGCAAGCAGGGTATCAAGGTTTTTTTCATAACTTTATGGGTGATATATTTTACAAATAAAATTTTCTTCTATTTTCAAAATATTTTATCATGGGAAAATAGTATGTACACTATCGTTGCTAGTATACATAGTGAATGGTATGATGAAGGCTAGTACTATGTGAATGAATCTATATAAAATAGTCAAAAAAGGATGATGTCCTTTAATTTCAACTTAGGTTAATTCCTTATCAGTCAGAGAACTCAGCAAACTTATCTCATAGACTCTTGTTTCACAACTGGCACTTTTTTTAATATTTAAATATTACACATAGTGTAGGGAAAGTTTTAATCCTCTGCTTTGCTGAAAAAATGCAGTATTATGACTTCTTGTTCTCTCTCAGCAAAAAGGTTGCACTGGTATCACAATTTGGATGTGCCTGTCAGAAGAAATGACACCAAGGGAACTTTTTTATTCTATTTTTATAATTTGACCATTCTCAACTAAAGTAGGGTCTCTCAGCTACATTTTTTTTAGGAGGCAGGAAGTTAATAATTTCCAAAACTGCTATGTAAGCTCTACTCTGAGACTGTGCATAAGCATATGAGGTAGGTTAGATGAAATTTGGAGGTAGCTTTCCATTTTTCCCATTCACAACAAAGTAGGAGGAATTCACATGGAAGCACTTTCCAGCTTAAGAAATGTAATCCTTTTACTGTTCAGTACCTACCAGTGCTTATTTCTGTAGGCTGCTGACTTGAATTCTAAAATCAGCCTCTTCATTTTCTTGTCCTAAAAAAAAGGCAAACTTCTCTGTCTCTTGAAAATCCACTTACAGACAAAAGGCCTCTGAATCTTCCTTTGAAGAGCAGCTGCTGTGTGCTTTTTTTAGTACTAAGGAAATAACTAAAAACTAGAGGGAAGAAAAAATTTAGCTAGCCTACTTTGACCTAACCAGACCCTTCCCACAGCTGATTGCTTAGCACACCGTTTTAGCTGCATAGAGTTTAGTTTAATGAAAATGTGAGGAATAGAAGTTCCTTCCAAAATTGTTTTAGAAAGTCATTATTGTTTGATGAAAAGTTGGTATAACCATTATTAAGTGTCTGCTCTTGTTAATTTCCTGAAGTTTTTGTCTTGTTAATGCTAACTTCTGTGTTTATAGTTGTTGGTATTAGATTTTTTGCTATAGCATTTCATTTCAAGTAGATCAGCTGGCAGCAGTGAGAGTATCACCAGTCAGTTTTGATTTTCTTTTGATTCTCTTTTTGATTCATTAAATTTGGTGCTTTCACACCATAAGGCATCTTTGGTGAAACAGCCTAATAAATAAGATTTGACCAAATAAATTGGATATAAAAATTATCCACATTGGTGAAAACAGGACTTTTCTAAGTTTATTCTAATGCTTGCTGAAGATGGACTGGATTGGCTTTTTGGACTACAACAACCGTAGCATTCTTTAGGAATTATCTTCCTGAGAAGTTTGGCATCATTTATGCTGACTTAACTAATGAAGTGTAATTTTCTCTGCATGTAATTTTGTATAATCTGATAATAAGCACGGTTTAAAAAAAATTGGCACATGCATCATGATTTCAGGGGTGCAAGTAGTTTTAACAGCACTCCATGACCTGCTGTGAATTCCTGTGTGTCTGAATGGGACTGAAGACCGTTTTATTCACAGGATCTCAAAACACTCTACAGTGCAGCACATTTTTTTTAAAGTAATTTGATATGAACTGGGAACAGAATGCTAATCAACGGGCCTTCTGAGTGCTCAGCTTTATCCACTTGACTTCTGTGTCTCTCCTGGCCTTAAGCATAAGGAGGTTTCTTGATTTCTTGCTAACAGCTTTGACACAGTCTGTGTTACCCAGTAGTGCTCACTGTGTTTGGAGTGGACATCAAAGTATTGACCTGCAGCAGAACGAGTGGAAAAAGGCAGTCACTCCCCGACTCACAGATTCACAAAGAGAGCTTAGGTTAAGGCTCACAGAGTCTTTCTTCCTTTCTTGTTGGAATCTTGTTGGGGGTTATTCTAGTGGCAGAAAAAGAGGCACTATTTCTGTCTCAGGAAAAATCCTAGGCAACCTTTCTTTGAGGAGCAGAGTTGGGCTGGGTGATATCCTGAGGTGCCTCCCAACCTCACCCGTTCTGTCACTCCTTACCAGGGAGTAGGACTGAGAGTCAAGAAAAAGAACTTGGAACAGCAATGATCAGGTTTTTGAGAGATGCAGCCAAAGAGAGCACTTTACTGCCTGCAGCCCTCAAGACCAGATAATACAACTGGAATCCTTTCTTCACACAGAAAAGCTACTGTTCTTCCACTCATTAATTTACCCGTTTTCTAGTACAAGGTTTCTGAAGATGTTTTAATTCAGTTTATACTACAAAAATTCATTTGAGAAGTTTTAATTAAGCTTGAAGTGACCTATATCAAGCTGGTTAGAGAAAAGTGAGCAGCAATCTTATGTTTCTTTGTTTCCTCTATAAGAAAAGAACCCTTGCAAAGGCTGAACTTCACAGTCACATGAGCACTAGAAGTCAAAAGCAGAAACTCTTGTCTGCCACTGCTGACAAGGAGTATCAGTCATTATTATTGATGATGTTTTGTGTGTTAGAAGCTGTGTAGCAATAGTGAGATGGCAATTTTTTTGCTTTTCTGACACAGAAAGCTCCATCTAAATACCCATAATTATGTAGACGTGTGTCTGCAGGGTATCATGAGAGGCTTGCCATTTTTGTACTGTGTTTATGAACTAAATGTATATCCTTTTATTATAAATCTGTGTTTTCATTTCCACATCGTATCTATCGGAAAACAACAGAACAAATACCATAAAATAGGTCAGAGGAGGAAAAGGAATCATTCTTAATCCCAAAAGGAAAATAATTGTAGTTTAAGAAAGACTAGGTCATAAGATAGTTATTTGTTTGGGGATGTTTTGGTGAAAGTTTGAGATAATTCTTCTTTGAAAATTTCATGTCCTTCCATAGCAGACCTCAGCACAAATGTGACTATGGAAAATTTGAAAAGAAAATATTTCTACCACATTTGTGGAGAGAGAGAAAGACTATAAATACATTCAATGTAATGAATATAAGATAGAAATGACTGGAGTACTTTAACTAATTTACAGAAACATAATGTCCTCAATTATGGGGAAGGGAAATAATGAACTTAATGGTGATGAGGGCAATCCGAAGTGCTGATAAATCAACAATATTTACAAGTTTCCTTCTGCCTGTAGCCCTCTGATCCCTATAATACCATTAAGCTAATTCCTTCATAATTATCTCTTTTACCCCCAAACACTAACAGTAGAGGGACACAATCTACTCCAGACCAACTTCCCTTCTTATTTCCAAATGGGATGACACAGCAGGAGACAGACAGCAGCAGTGAAAGCATACAAAGGTTTGCTGGTGACTTTGATTGAAATAGGAGTTGGTTAACTGACCTTAAAAAATAGCCACAAGGTTGCATCTATGGAAGCTTATGTTTTCTGCCTTAAATACTGGTTATTACTGTTAGCTTATCAATAATTGGGTTTTTTGTTGTGAACCTGAGAGGTTGTGAAGTTTTAAAAGTGCATAGCTACATCCTTGAAATTTCTTGAAGCAGGTTATTGTTTTCTTCTGTACCAATTCAAAATCTTGCACAAAAGTGATCTCATACTTTGAGATCCTTGCTGACATGGCCGTGCACACGAATAGTTGACAACAGCTGGTTTGCTTGCATTTGAAATTAGTAGTTAGACTTAGTGGCTGGGGAGTTAGTATGTTTGTGTGAAAACGCAGGACAGGCAAAGGGGACAGCTGTTCGTACTGCATTTACAAGTGTTTTTTGAATTATATTGGATATGAGGGCATAAGAAGACTGAGCAAAGCCATATATTCAAATTTCCGATGCAAGGATGCATGAACCTTTCCTCTGTCTTTGTATGTTAAGGTCATTTGGATTTTCTGTCTGTTGATGCTCTTCACTCATTTGAAGGAGTAGTTCTTAACTGTGCTGTTGTTGAAAAATGTAGGGTTTTTTAAAGGAAAGGATATAGTTATGAGGCTGTGGTTAAAATCTTACTAAATACTGGTATAGAACTGTTTATCTGGGTGGAAAGAGAACTGAGAGTACAGGCTGTTTGTTCTCGCTGGAAACTCTCCAAAATCCAGGGTCAACATTTTATGGCCTCGGGCCTATGTGCAGTCAGTGGACTGAGGCTAGTGCGGAGCTCATGGTTTTTGGCAGAATGGTTTTGTACTCCTTCCCTGCTCTCATGGAACCTAGGTAGTTAGGTTCCTCTCTAACTCAGCTTAGCAGGAAGGAGAAAGTCACCATGGTTTTAAAATGCTTTTCCACACTTGGAGTTTTCTTACTGTAAGAAGCGAGCCATTGGTAGCAGTGGCTACCAGCCACCAGTCCAGCTACAAAAGATGCAGCTGCAGCTTTGGCCAGAACAGACCCAGTTCAGCCTCGTTCACTCCTGCTCTTTCTGTCAGGAAAGAGTTTATTGCAGGTCTGTGCTTATGCTTATCAGCCTTTGATCTGTGGACCCTTGGGGAGGGTCTTTAAATATCTGGAAAAGACCTGCACAGATAGTTTTGCCCAGAAGCAAAAAAAAATGAAATGGGAGAAGAGAGACAAAGAGTCAACCCTTTTAAATTTGTATTGCTTTGTAACCAGGAACAGGGTAACTTTACACAGGATGATGCTTACATTCCCACACCTCTGCCCCAAGGGTTATAAGGTTTCTAAATTTTAAGAAGCTGTGTGCTTGAGTTTGCTGGTATTTAAGCAGCCCTTTCTGTGGATCCTGTTTGTGGATACTTTGCCAGAGAGATGATATTTTAAAACAGGTGTACATATGCCAGAAGGCACAGAGACTGTTGATGAAGACCACCTTGCAGCTCAGTGGCAGAGAGAGATTTCCTAAGGCTTGCCACTAAAATGCCCCATTTTTCCAAAGAGGATCTGTTGGTGCTCTGTCTTTTGATTGATCACTCAGTAGACCCTTCATCTCTCTGCAAACTTGGCAGGTGAAGAAGCTGCAGTTCTCTGCCTGCCTCAACCAACAAAAGCATTTCCTTACCCTCAGCGTGCCCTTAACCCTGGTGTGGAGGGGCCATTAAGGGCAATTCAGTCTAGGTTGTGGATTTGATTTTTGGTTTCTCACATGAGGCTGCCAAAGCAGGGAACAGTTAATGCCAATTATAGCTAATGCCAATTAGAGTCGTGGCTTTTGTGTGAAGAGCATTAGTCCAGTAAGAGCTGTCCCAGGACCACCAAGCTGTGTTACAGAAGCCAGCAAACAAGCCACCTAATGGAAATAGCTTTTAGTTTTGAAAGTACAGCGTCTTGCCAGAGTCTTTGAAAAAGCTGTCAAAAGTAAGAAATTCCTTGGTAATGTCTCCACCTTGAATTTTGTTCTTCGTAATGCACTTCTGGTTTTTTTACAAGTACTTTAACATGATCTTCTAAAATGTGATTAACTTGTGTATGTGCTTGAGGCTTTCATGAACAAAACATATTTTAAAGTGACTTTTCCTGTTAATATAAAGTTACATGTAACCAAGAGGCTGCCACAGCGTGTTGTGTGAGAGCTTCTGTGCCAGGTATGTTCACATTTCGCCAGGGTAGTGCTGATTTTTTTTTCACTCCTCAGTTTACATTTCCAAACATATCAATACACGAGTCCTGGAGGATTAACTTTGTCTTGTAAAGAGGTTGGCATTGCTCATGATAATGCACAGCCTTTGGTATAATTACAGCAAGTCATGAGAAGGTTCAACTGTTTCATTAGCTGGCTGGAAACAGCGAAGTCTTGCGTTTCATTAAAATCAGATGTAATACTTGTGTTCCAAGATCAGTTGGAAACGAATAGGAATAATCTATCCCAACTAAGACTGAGCTGTGCTAATCATTTTGGGGATCATACTGCAGTGATTCTGCATTATAATATGTCATAGCACAAGCCCAGCTTCTGGATCTCCTGGAGACATGAAGTGTGAATGCAAAATGAAGTGGGCTTCACTTATGTGTGTGGAGCTTTCCTGCCTGGCAGATTACCTGAAGATGCACCAGCAGTTTGTGGGCTCCTTAGTTTGGAGGCTGCACAGAACTGATGCAGGTTTAACCCCATGAGAGAGAGGAAATCCCTGCATCAGCTCTTTGTGTTTGAAAGTCTGGACCTCATTAGCGACTCCTGACGATAAAGATGATGAGGGATCTGATTACTGTTACCCAAAAAAGACAGGGTCACTTGAAGAGCAGCAATGCTCAGCACTAAGTTTGTAGTTCCCCTCGCTGGACAGGAGCACAGGAAGAGGGATGCACGACTGAATGGTTATGATGGACTCTTTCATCTGGATTTCTCTTGTCAGTGTCTACCAAACTGAGGCAAAAAATATGGTTAGGGGTTAAGCCAAAAATTTACACACACAACTCCTAACTGTGTGTTACAGAAGAGAGAGCAAAGTCCAGTTTCCCCATCCCCATAGTCGAAGCAATATTTACTCTCCCTTATAGAAGGCTTGGCTCATGAAAAGGCAAGATTTTAAAATAAAGAAAGCAAAAAGTTGTGGGTTTGTTTCTTATATTAAAAAAAAAAAAAAGTTTTACCCAGCCTGAATGCAAGGCTATAATTGTGAAATGAGTAAAATAATTACATATAATCTAAGAAGAAAAAAGAAACAGCCTTTAAATGTTTTGCTAGTTTTTTTTTTGTTTTGTTTCCTTTTTTAAAAAAAAAATATTTAGCTTTAGTACTAACACAGTGGAAAAAAGAAGCCCTTGTTAGAGAGTAGAGAACCATTATCTCTTGAACTAAATTGTAAACGTTTTCATTTCACATGTACTGAAGAAATTCAGAGAAATAGGGAATCCTAGGAAATGAATTAAACCATAAGATGTTTAAAACTAAAAACCATTCTGATAGGAATGATAGGAAACACAACAGTCATAGCAGCAACACAATGACATTTGAAACACAGCAAAAATCAAGAAGCTTATGACCAACTTTATCTGTTCTTCTCAAAAAGTTTTTGTGATTTAAGGGTTTGGTCTTTACTATCTGTTTTCTATCAAGAAGTCTCAAATGCTGAAGCAATTAAGGACAATATAATCTATTGAATTTTTCTAGAGATAGATTGAGAACTCAGAAAACTGTCTGAAATCAAGAGAAAATATTCTGAGAAACTGCAGAAGCTTGAATCAGATGCGAGATCACTTGGGGTCTTTCTTCCCAAAACGCAGGAGCTGGAATCTTGTCTTTTCATTAGCCCCTGCTAGAAAAAAGTCTGCAGTGAAGTGGAACAAAACACAATAGAACAAGTTGTGTCTGAACTTCAGCCAGACACCCCCTTTTGGATCCCAAGGGAACTTTGATGTGCTGGGGCAAAACTGATTTGTTCAGAAGTGTGGCTGTGATAAAGGCGTTTACATAGTGAAAGAGGCCTGACTGGGTTAGGAGAGAGCTGAGAATATAAAAGCAGTGCAATAAAAACTGTTTTTATTCAAGAAACCCTTGCACGAAATGAGCTGAAGGAATTAAATTTCACTAAGTGTTACAGCCTTAGTTGTGTCTTGGTACCTTTCATCACACAGAATGATATTCAGCCCAGAACTAAAACATTAAATTGGGAGATATGAAATGAAAAAATAAGCAGGAGAAAACATGACTTTTGACTAAATGAATTGGCTGTAAAAACAGGGGTGAAAATGTGGTATAAAATTATCAAAGCTCTCTGCAATTTTTGCAGCACTTTCTCAGCCACAAATATGCTTTCCCACATAAGACAGTAACTTGTTTCTTTGTAGAGCTATCATTAAGTACAGCAGAATGCCAAGTCAATGTCAAAACTCTGAAAGCAAACTATTAGTGTTTTCTTTCGTCCTTCCTTCCTTTGGAAAAAAATGAGAGATTTGTTTCAATTATGCATTTTTAACAGATTCAGATTACAAAACAATGTATTTTACACACATATGAAAATGAAGATGCCAAGGATTTATTTCAATAAGATCTTTCCAAAAGATCAGTTCTTTCCCTCAGAATGCATCTGTGAGACCTTTGGAAAGGTGAGGGGTATTTTCAGCATAGAGAGGGTAGCCTGCTTTCTGATTCCATTTTGCCTGACTGGCCTGGCTGAACTTTCTTACTGCTCAGTAGTGACTGGATCACACATGAAATCATGGTAATGCACTGCGCTGAATGGTAACTGGCAACAGCAGCTGACTGAGAGCAAGGATTCCAGCTAGATATCCCAGGTGCGCTTCAGTTTGTGATTTTTGGAGCTTGGATAGGTTTCTTCTTCATAATGAGATTGTTGTGAGCAGCACGACCGATGGAACGTAATCATCCTAACTCCATCTAGGGCTGAGGTTGTGTCGCAAGGAATGCGAGGGATGTGCGCATGACACAATGCAGTGTTGTGCAGCTATAGCCAGTTAGCTCTGAGGAGCAGAAATGCAGCCTTGTGAGCTGCAAAGATCCCCCTGGTGCTGTGCAGCTCAGGAATGAAGGCTTGTGGCAAGGTAGCCAGAGGGAGGCATAGTGGGCACTCTGTGTAGCCATGACCGACCGACCAAACTCCCACTGCACGACAATTTAGTTTGATATTTGCAGTCTGAGACGGTGGCAGATGCACACGTGTGTTCTTTCCACACTAAGGGTAAACCCTTTTTCTGCTAATCATTTTTGGGATGCCTTCAAAAAGGTTCTGTGATAGAGTGCTCAAGAAGAGGATTCTCCAGATTCATGGCCTCTGCTCCTCATGGTTACTTTGTGTAACCCTGGCCTCTAAGAATTGGCCTGGGTGTTTCATTACCTCCTAAACTCGCTGTAAAGTTCAGTAGAATGTGATGATTTCAGTGTGGGCTCCTGTCATGTCTGTAGGAAACACATAAGGTGAAACTTTTTATTAACATACTGTTCCATTGGTGCTGAAAAATCTAGCTGCTTTATTCGCTGCTGCATGTACAGTTTTAGCCATGAGACAAGGAATCGCCCTGCTGGAGAGTAACCGCTTTGGAACTGGGGGTTTTTATGCGTCAGGTCTCATCTGGAATATTTTAAAACCGGATTAATCACTTCCCAGTTTTGTTGAACCCGAAAGAAGAGTTTCTGACTAAAATGCACATAACTTAATTTTCCTGTGGCTGCCTATAAAAACCACCAAGAAATCATGCCATCCAGCAAGGATACTTTAATTTGATTTTAGAGAGAAAGAGACTCAGTTTGGCACAGAGCCATGGTGTAGTGGAAATATACAAAATAATAGACTGACAATTTTTTTCTATACCATATGCCCCTTATGCAGTAAGCTTATTTTCATTTGCATGGACACTCCTTGTTCTGCGGGAACACAGAATCAGTTGGCAACAATAAGAATCTTGCTTTTTCAGTTCCATGTTTCTTGCAAAGGAAGAAAAACAACACTGATTCAGCACTAGAGTGAAGTAAGTGATTTGAGTATGAAAATGAGGTATAGAAAAGAGAAAATAATTATCAAATTTGAGAGTAGAACCCGAGTAACATAACAAAATGCTCTGGGAAGAAGGTTATTTTTCCATAGATTATTTGCTGGAGCCTGTCCCATTGCATATTTACTGAGGAAAATTGGGGCCTGCCTGAATATGCCATTAGTTGCTGTAATCCATCTGCAGTGGAACTGATTTTCCCTTCACCCCTTGCATGGAGGAGATGCACCAGCACACACCGTAAGTCACACAGGCCAAGAGGCACATTAATAAGTTAACTCTCACCTCATGCTTTTGTGTAGTTAGGGTTTGGTTTCCTCAGGGGTGCGGTGCAGAGGCACAGCCCCTTCTGAGCTGTGTTCTCATGGGCAGAGCAGGGTCAGCGCAGGTCACTGACACCCTCTCTGCCGTCCTGGTGCAGGAGGGAGGAGCGAAGCTGCCCCGTGTCTGAGGCTGGAGCCAAATATCAGACTCTGTGCCCAAAAGGTGTTGGCTAGTGCTGACTAATACAATGGCCTGTTCTTTGTTCCGTGAACTAATGGGTCAGGAATCAGTTCAACAGGATGCATCAGGGTCTTGTGTTGGAAAAGAATTCACCTTCTTTCTAAAGAGGAGTTTGAAATCTGCTCTTGTTAAGAGCCATCAGCATTTCATCAGGTAAATCTGTTTATTCCAGAGCTCTTCTTGTCCATTACTCTTGGAATGTAAAGAGGAAAAATGTATCAGAAGCATCAAAATAATCTCTCACTGCTGAAATGCTCAACTTGAGGCAAAAATTACTGCTGAAGTGTGCTGAGGTACTCTGTATGCAGTGAAGCACACTACAAATTGCTGGCAGCAAATTTTGCACAAATCAAGGATCAATAAACTTCTAGGAGTAGAATTGGCCAACCAATTCTAGCTTCCTGTCGAAAGATTTTTAAACCTAGTATGGTCTATTTTTTTCTTAACAAGAATTTTCAGTTTCTGTTAAATGTGTATTTTTTTTTACCAAAGAGATGTAGGTTTAAGGAAAAAAAAAAATCCCTGTTTTTCTAAAACAAGTTAGTACATAATGTCAAATCTTTTCAGGGAAAAAAAATGAAATAAATAAAAAAGACAAATTGGATGCTTTGGTTTCCCCTTAAAAATAGAAGTGAAAGTTCTGAGAAAGCTGACTCTTCAAGTAACATAAAAAGTATTTTCCATATTTAAATTTTTCCTATTACTCTGTGTTGAGAGTGAGTCTTTATTTCATCATAAAAATCATTAACAGACACATGTATGATAACTAAAGTGCCTTAAAACCAAATTATAAATAGCCATTATATTGGAATGACATGTCATTAACAAAACAGTATTTTAAAAATCAATTCTTTTCCAGTTTTCTGTAATGTACCTGCTTCTGTAAAACCCCAGTAACATGTCAGTAACTCAGTTTCCATCTCTTAAACTGCTGGGACATTTGTGGTTTAGTGTTAATAGCTTTATAGGCTATAGAATTCTGACTCAAGCAAAGTATCATGTTAAAGGATTTATGCATTTAGTGTACTATCAAGTGCAAATACTGGCATTTAAACCTAGTATTTTCCAAACTGCCAGCCAAACCTGTGTTTAAGATGTCTGGATGTAGTCATGTTGGGGTTTTCCTACTATTCTGTCACAGGTTGGCTTCTGTGACTGACTCTTCAGCTTGGTATGTCAGTGTGAACATTGCTCTTTCATTTTGGAATATTTGAAATCATTTTCTTGTTTTAACCAAGCTGGATTTTAGATATCTGAAATAGATGGGTTCACAGTGTGATGCATATGGTGTGATTCTGAGTGTCACAGCATTTATACCTAATCAGAAGAAACTTAAAACATTACAGAGTGGCCACCACAAAACTGAAACACTAAATTCTCTTAATACACTTTCCATACAAAACTTTGCCTTTATCTATTATGCCTTGCTGTGGAAAGTCCACCTGGAATGAAAAGATGAAAAAGGAGCTCATGATCCAAGGCAATAAGTAGTGTGACAGCCAAAGGGCACATCCCAAACAGAAACAAACTCCTGTGCTCAGGATAATCACGGTGGAACTAGGGACAATTAAAGAGAGCACTTGGTGAGAAGTGAAACAGAGACAGGTTAAGAATTATACATATGTCAATGTTATTCCTTGTGTGTATCCCCTGGGGAATGAGGGCCTTCCTACCTTTTGTGGTGGTGATCCCTTTCCAGAAGTCCAGAATGTGGAGGACTGTCCTGTGAATGTATCTGTGTTGGCCACTGCATCAGTATCAACTGAGTATTCCTGCTTTTTGTGTCTGGTATTCAGGTATGTAGGTACCTGTAACAATTCAATGGTAAAATAAGATGCATTTCTTGATCTTCTTTCTTTCCCAGAATAATGCAGTGTGTTCTCAGTGGTCATGGGTCCTCCATTTATTGGGATAGTTCCATCAGACTCCCATCTACCCTCTGACTTTGCAGAGATTATTTGAGGTACAGATATACATGTGAAAGTATGGTAAATATTATTTTTAATTGCATGAAAACTTGTACTTCTGCACAAAAACAAAAGAATATAAATTTCTGTGGGACATACCATACGCTTGCTTTGTTTCTGCCCAAGTCTCTGGACAAGGTTGATTGTATTCAAGAATGCAACATATGACATTTGGAACAAAAAGTTGCAGCACTTTTAATACCCAAGGATCCCGGTATGAATGCACATACAGAGCACTTTGCTTGTTCTCTGCCCTTTTTCCAAAGTTGGTAAGAATTGCTCTTTTAATAAGTATTCTATTAGTGTATTGTTTTAGATAGAAACCAGCATTTCAGAAGAAGATCATTTATCTCTTTATACAATATGTAATGAACATGATTCTTAAATGTCTTGTAGTGTGTGGCTTCCTTACTATGTCAGGCCAAGCCCCTTGCATTTCTAATGCACCGCGACACGAGCAGGAGCAGGCACTGTGTGACTGCCTGAACGGTGACCACAGCCACTGCAGGGAGCTGGAGCACCTCTGCCATGCTCTCTGCTGTAACAGCATGAGTTTGCTCATCAAATTCCTTCTGCAGCTGCTCCCTCGGGGATATGTGTGTGGCCCCCTCTAAGTTTGCTAGTTCTGACACAGCTGCTTTGAAAGTGGCAAATTAAAATACGTGCACGGAGGGGAGAGGGCTGCCACCAGGACACGTGGCCTGCATGTGATGTTGTGGTGGTCTTGGGGCTCCCGGGCATTCTTTACAGGGTGCTAGTGTGGGCCAGTCCTCTCTAGGGCTGATGCAAGCAGGAGTTTCTAATGCTTGCCAGACAGCTAGAGGGCTACGGAGAAATGAAAATGTCTGTGGCTTCCTGGAAAGTTTTTTGCATTGCCCCTAGCTGCTCTGACAGACCTCCACTTGCTCCCTGGGAGGAATGGCAATGTTCTCCTTGCACCCTGCCTCTGCCTCTGGGTTTGTAAATTTGTGCTAGAGCCATTAGCTGAATAGAAGGCCTCTCAGGGATGCCAAAACCATGATTTAAAAAAAAAAAAAAATTAAAAAATCCTCTTAGTTGCAGATACTGCAGATACTTCTTCCTGCTGGAGGACACGAGACACTTGTGATAACAATTCAGTGACACGAAAATGCTTTAACACCTAGAAAATATCTCTGTCAATTACTTGTTGGAAATGTGTTTAGTATCAAATTAACTGTTCGTGACAGTTCACCACAGGTTATTATATGTTATTTGCTGCCACTGCTGCATTGCAAAAGCCTCACTGGTGGCAGAGTAACATGAATTCATAGCATTTGATACAAAGGGTCTTTCAGAAGAAAGACATGCAAAGACTTTTAGCTTTAAATTATTTCATTCTTGTCATTTCCTAAAACAGATATGTGAGATGAATTAATCCGTTGTTTCTCATCGAATCATTTCTTGCTCTTCAGCTGTGGAATTTTAGGATATTAAGAAACTTGTGAGAGGGGGGTGTTGATTGCCAAGCCAGCGGAAACTTTAGAAGCCTATGTCAAAACTAAGCTTGTTTGACATGCAGGACCAAAACATTTGCAGTTGTATAATGATGAGTAGACTTTGGCTTTTGTTTTCAGTTTGTTTTTAAGTAGTTCTGGATAGCAGTTGGTGTCCTGTTTTGCAAGGCACTAATATTAGAGGTCTCTTTGATGTGGGGAGGAGACTGTACTGTTTCTTGGGCTGAAACACTCGAGGTTGTTGCTTCATGATGATGAATGAAAAGGAATGAAAACCGTAGCAATCAGTGTGCTGGGATGGAGGTCTCAGACATACACAGCTCACACAAAAGCATGTGCTGCTTTGAACATTGCTTGTTATTGTATGTGTGCTGACTCACACATTCCATGTCTGCCGGGCTGACCCCTGGAGGATGGAAGCCGGCGCTAACTGAAGGACATGCCAGCTCCTTGATTAGATTGCCTACGCTGTAGGTTTTAGTAAGCAGCCACGAGGTGTTTTTAGTATGCTAAACCATGAAGATTCCCAGGGACATGTTACCAGGAAGGCCAGAAACTAGTCTGGCAATGGCACAAGAAACTCTGGTTTTGGAAATTTTGGCCTGTTTTGTTAGATTTTAAAATAAGTACGTTTTTTAAATTGTAAACTTTTTACATAATTGTCTATTGTAGCAGCTACTCATGAGATGCTACCTGGATTCCTACATCACAGGAAGGACATCAGACTGTTGGAGTGAGTCCAGAGGAGGCCACCAAGATGATTAGAGGAATGAGCACCTCTCCTTTGAGGAAGGGCTGAGAGTTCCATTTGTTTTGTGATTCTGATTCTGTGATTCAGAAGAGAGAAGAGAAGGCTTTGGTGTGACCTAATTGCAGCCTTCCAGTACCTGAAGGGTGCCTACAAGAGGGCTGGAGAGGGATTTGTTTACGTGAGCATGCAGTGACAGGACAAGGGGAAACGGCTTCTAACTGAAAAACAGTAGGTTTATCTTAGACATTAGGAGGCATTTTTTACTCTGAGGGTGGTGTGGCACTGGCACAGGTTGTCCAGAGAAATTGTGGATGTCCCTGAAAATGCTCAAGGCCAAATTGATGATGATGAGGCTTTGAGCAATCTGGTCTAGTTGAAAGTGTTCCTGCCCAAGGTGGGGGAGCTGGAACTAGATAATCTTTAAGGTCCCTTCCAACCCTGATTCTACTATGGTATGTGTTCCAACACTGCAACTGGTATGGTATGTGTACAACACTGAACTGCTGTACAACCCTGTAATAGCAATCAGACCTGACACTTACTCCAGGTGACTCATGTATTCCAAGGAGAAGATGTTCTGGGAAAAGGAAATGAGTAGAGGTGGGTGTTATCCTGTGTGTTTTCATTGTTTCAAACAATGCTATCTTCAGACATATGATTAGTGGGATTGTGCTGCTGTTTTTATCTTCTGCATCTCAGCCTCCCTCCCACCTCCTAAGGAGCCTTCTCTTGGTGATAGACTTGTATGAGGAAATAGGAAAATCTATACCTGGCATTTGTTCCCCTTGGCAGCTATCAGCTGTCAATCCAAGGAAGCCACAGTCTCCTGCAGGGCTCTGCTTGATGGTGCTAGGAATAGAAAATACTGTCTACAGTCTTTCAAACGTCACTCACAGATCCATGGATTCTGGAATTGAGCTCTGTGTTGTTCTGGGTAGGGGTAAATCTTATCACTGCTGGCATCAAACTGATTAAAACTCTACAAAACAATATGGCAGAGAGGTCCCCAGAACTGGTATTTCATCCACCGGAAAACATATGGTCTTATATAAGCATTTTAGTTAGTTTGTAAAGGGATAAAAAGTCATGCTGGTTCAACGGCTTCTGATTGCTTAAACAGAAGAAAAGCTTTGTAGTTAAGTTGCTGAGGTAGAATCCAGAAGATCTGTGTCCATTTTCTTCCACCGCAGAATTCCTAGATGACCTGATCACATATTTTAGTCTCTCTTCCCATCTAAAAAGATACAGTAATAAGGATCTTTTTATTTAAGTTTTCAAGTGTGAGGTTTGACAGCAGGTATTTGCTTCATCCTGCAGGGATACAAGGTATTCTTTAGGAGGGAACCTCATTTCAGCAGAGCGTTACAGCTGTCCTTCTTTGTTATACATCTAATAATGGCACCCGTGAAATATGGCTGTGTTACAAGCTTAGTTTTCAAGAAAAAAGTTACATAGTGACCCCAAGGCTTTTCATGTTGATGGGGGATTTATTGTGCAATTCAGAAACCTGTATTTTTACAGAACTGGCCAGAGCCGGAGCCTGAGAACCTGGAACTGCCCAACAGGGAAAGGGGAGAACAGACTCCTGGATTGAAACAAATCCTATCATCTCATCTGTGGGAGAAGGGAACTGCTGTGCACACCAGAGTAGGCGGGTTACTGAATTTGGTGCACAAAGAGTGAAGATAGTGCTGGAAAACGCACTCTTCCTTTCACGCTTTAGGCGGTAAATGTAGATGTAATTTGAAAAGATAAGGTGTGGCTTTTGATTGAACACGAAGGGTCAGACAGTTCCACTTAGTTCTGTAGTGGGATGCAATCATGACTGTGTGAAAAATGAGGTTCACTTCTCTGTTATAGTTTTTAAGGTTTATTAAAAATAAAATAAGGAGTATAATAAAGCAAATGCGCAGCCGGCTGGGTGTCTCTTGGCATGCTAGTGCTAAAAAGAGCACACCCATCGTAGGATACGTTTGGTTAAATGCATTGACTTGTTGCATATTCATACACCTTCATGCATTATTCAAAAACAAACCCCCTTCCCAATGGCACCGGTTTGCCTATTTTTTTTGGTCATCAATTTTTCTTTCCAGACTTTCTGTCTTTCTCTCCTGATAAGCTTTATCTCAAGAATGTGAGAGATTTACTATCTGTTTAAAAACCAGAATCCTGTGAGAAAGATATTTACAACACTTCTAATTTAATAGCACAACTAAACTATTATACTATTTTTCATTTTAGTATTTATGAAAAGCCAACTCTTAATAACCATTTATAACATCTGTGACTGCATGGTGGCAAATCCCAGTAATCTGCCTTAGGATGCATGGTGCTGCCCAAAGTGCAGAGCTGTGCAGCAGCAATCCCTCCTTGCTGCCCCTGCCCGAGGCTTTCTGGCACAGCAAATAGCAGTTTTACCAGAGTCAATTCTCACTAACCCTTTGCATGGCTGCATTTCTGAAGGGCTGTTATTATTGCTGGTGTTGTTCTAACAATAACCAGCGTGTCCTAAGTTGGCTGTTTAACATGAGCGGGGTCCGCTGCCCGAGTGAATCGCGCTTCTCCTGGGCCATTGGGGTGTCTGGAGACACTATGGGAACAAAGGGTTCAGGAATCCTATGTGATCAAGTAGGAATAGGATCAGAGAATAGCTCTACAATTATCTTTTTAGTTCTTTCCTCTTCTCAGAGAACTTATTTAGGTCATTAAAATACCAAATCTGAAGTCCAGTAAGCAAAATGTAACTAACATGAAAGCCATGTTGGCTAATGAAGATCACAGCCCTAAATACCTTTCCTTCTCACCACTTTGGCTAACTCTTTTGAAATAGTAGAATGGTATTAGAGCACTGAAAGGAAGAGAACAGACTGGTCACCTGATTTCAAAACCTTGAACTCTTTAAATAAGGAAATTGAGTAGATAGCAGGTAGAGAATCAGTCACATAAATCTAGAAGAAATCTGCTTTTCTGATTCTTTTAACTCTGATATTTAAGATTATAGATCCTTAGAAGAAAGATATTGGTAGAAGTTTGTCTTTTCTTCAGACTGAAGATTGGTTAGAGAATTTTTCTGTTGGAACAGAATTCAAAATTCTGCTTGGTGGAGTTTGTTGGAACATCGGGAATTTTTATTCTCTGGATTTTTGACCATGTGTTGCACAGAAAAGTAGCTTTTGTGCAGAAGGATTCTCATTTCAAAAGTAGCCATGTGTAGGAATGCAAACCTAAATTTTCTTAATAAACAAAAAAGTAATTTTTTTGAGTTTTTGAACAAAACACTTAATTGTGAAGTAACTACATACATTTTTGCATTTGGCTTGATACTGGCTCTTTAAGACAAAGAAATACACAGATGAATGATGTCGAAAATATTCCTGGGGCAAAGTGAAGATTTGATTGCCTATGAGTAGTAGCCCTTTATGGGTCTGTGTACCTAATAAATGGCTAACACTTCTAGAAATAAACATTGTGCTCACCAGTAATATTGATAACTAGCACTTGTTCTCCTTCCTTCAAAACCCCCCAAGATCTCCACTATTTAGACAAAAGCAGACATTGCTGTCCAGCCTGGAGGCTGTATATTTACAGTCTTTAGTTTTAATCCATGACCACATTTCAAAGTCATTCTGTTAGAGAGGAGTGCACCTAGCATGGTAAGAAACAAAGGTCTCCTATGTGTATCCCTTTATGTTCTAAGCACAAGCCAAATAATTTGAAATTAGAGATTAGAAGGGTGGAGGTTTTATTACTACTTCTTCATTTGTATAAAAAATGATGCAGGTTAGCTAACAGCAAAAATATTTAGAGGTTCTAGAATATTAAGATAAGATAAAATAGGAAGCAGTTGAAAATATGCAAGTAAGCGTGGGAGAAGGTGTGATGCATAGAAGACTACATTCATATGTGGTTCTAGATCCATGGCAATTGCTTCAGCCTATCTGGCTTCACAGTGGAACAATGTGCTAAACATCCCATTCCAACACAGTCAGAAAGCCTGTGATCAATCATCTTTGATCAGAGGTCATTGATCAATATCTCCTGCCTGAGAGAGGAGAGAGTTGGAGAAGAGCGAGAGCACATGAGTTTGAAAGGAAACTCATGGGTTTGAAAGGAAATCTGCTGGACTTGCTTCTGACCCCAAGACCAAAGTAAAAGGTGAATCTTAAGATGCTGAATCTAAGCTTGTGGAGCTTAGTGATTAGTCCACATACCTGCAATGTCCAAACAAAACCAGACCATAGCTGCCAAGCTGACTCGCCTGTGTCCCTGGGAGCCAGAGATGGCATTTTGTGGAGGCCACAGCCTGTGTTTGGGCTGAGGCTTGCCTGCTTCACAGTGTTGACATCAAAGCAGTTAACCTGCAGGCCCTGTTCTCTCCAGTGGGAGATACAAGGCAAGATGTAAGGAATAAGAAGTGACTGAGAAAGTTCTATTCTGGACTGGAATCCAGGATGTTAAACGAACGTCTTTCAAAAATCAAGATTTTCTGTGGGGCATAACAGAGGCAGTCTCCCCTGGATGGGATTCTGAAGTCTCTTTCCGATGGTGAGGGAGCCTTTGGCCCTGGGATGCCCACTAAGAATCAGACAACCACACTGTAATTCTCTGGTCGACTGTTTTCTTATTTCTAAATTACTGACTGGGGTGAGTAACAGGCAGAAGCTTCATTACTGTGTCTTTCTTTTTGTCCTTCCTTCCTTTCTTGAATGCTGACATGCATTTTTAGTGTGTGCCAGCAGTGCTGCTTTAAGCTGTTGAGATGATGTGAAGTACTTTCTGATCCTGGAAGTAAAAGCAAGGCGTGCCAAGCCAAGCCAGCCGTGTTGGACGAGCTTTTGACACGTGCTCCTCACTCAGATGGGAGGAAGAGTCTGTGGCAAAGCCTTGTGTAACTCTCTGAAGGTGCAGCGTTGGCTGCTGGTAGGAGAGTGGATGGCATTTACTCCAGCTGTCAGCTGCCAGGGGTGCACACTCCCACTGCTGAGAATTTTTCTATAACCAGGCAAGAAACTATTTTATCTGTTTAACTACACAATGCAAGTGCCTCTTGCCAAGAGCCTGTCTTCTCAGTTTAAAGATGTGTTAATTGAGTAATAGACAGTCTTTGTCATGAGGGAACTATATGTCTCAGGAATGTCTGCCACTGAAACACGACAAGTTCTGCAAAGCTATATTTTTTTTCAAGTGGCACATCCTTGCTGCACTGTGTGGGTTCTGCTGTGGCTATTGTTCCAGACAGGACTGGCCATAACCCCTGGAATAGATCAGCAGTGTGAGCTTTGTTTTGTTATTGTGGTAACCCTTGTAACCCAAGAAGTCAATAGCTGACTTTTTTTGTTTTAATTTCCCTTATAATAAAGAAATGGCAATGTGCTTCTAGTAAAGGAAACCCATTTCTCTTTATTTCTTCCAGTCTATAAAGAAACATTGTGTTTACCAGATCTCACTTCTTCAATAATTTTGAGACTTCAGTCTTGAGATTATGCCCCTCGAAAATCCTGTGAAGGATTGCTCTGTCTGAATTTTCATGGAATCTCAAAGGAATTATTGTATGTTTTTAGTGCTTGTCTCCATCTAGGATATCAATTCACTAATCTTCAAGAACTTTTGGAAATCAGCTTGCAAAAGACTGTCTTGAGATGTCTTAAGCAAGTTTGCCTCTCTGATGAGAGATAATAAAACATAATGCAATCAGTCTCCTTTCAGATATATCAGATACTCAAAATGACTAGTCAGTCTTGAAAGCTAGAGACCCTCAGTGAGTGCTTTTTCATGATGCATCATATTGAAAAATTGCTTCCTAAAGCTCATAATAATTTAAGACATCTAGAATTATATGAGCCAGTAGTTCATAAACATGTATTTTTAAAAGCGGAATTTAAATTAAAATCAGACTACATTTGCTTCTGACATAGATTTTAAAAGCATTATACCAGTTTAGTACAATGCTGCCCACAGCATTACAAATTATATGAATGTTATGAATATTAATTTATATGAGCAAGAGTCTCATTGAGCAAGAGCTGATTTTGATGTTGATTTCCTATCTGCTGTCTGGAAACACTGGAGGTGTGTTTACTGCTCACTAAAAACCACCTTGATTGGCCCAAGTAGCCAACTACGAACAAGTTCATTTAGATTTCTAAGCCAAACTGGACACATGGGTACAGTTCTGAGGACCTGTGAAGAGACAGAAACAGAAAGCAGAGTTGAGTTGGCTTTGCCTACAGCAGGAGCATTTGGTCAAACTTCACAGCTCTTGTCCCTGTTTGTCATGAGGAGCTTGTGGGGCAAAGTCCCTACAAGGGACTACTGATAGTGCCTTAATTCTGCAGGGATGTGTTATTTGACCTTGAGTAAAGTTTGATGATAGAGAAGTTAAAGTAGAATCCTGTTGCTGGAAACAATGAAGGCAAACTCTTTCAGTTAGAATCCAGTCTTGCTCCTACATGGCCAATTGCAAAACTGATTTGTTATTACATACCTTCGATTTTACCTTTTACCTAATGGGTATTATCCTAGAGGATGCAAGATATTCCCATCTCTGCTTTCATGGTGTCTCTAACTGAGGGAAAATTTTGATGTAGATGTTTAAATGTGGTTTTACAGAGAAAATAACCCCGCAGTGTGTGTCCTTTAGAGCAACAGGAAAGGAAATCCCACTGCCATGTCGTTGGATCAGCCATGAAAATGAACTGTAAGAATTTCCCAAAATCACGAACTGAGAGGTTCACCCATCTCTAATATTAAAGCTCTGGTAGGTCCAGGGGCTGAATGTGTCCCTGGTTTGTGTCCTGGCTGACAAACTGAGGAAGAGTTTCACATAGAAACAGCTTTACTAGATGATAATATACGATGCATTTTAACACTGCATGTTTTATATCTCCTCTTTTGGAGACATACTGTTTTTCCTAAGAGTTGTCTAAAGACCATAAATAGTCAGTTAAATCATTAAGTCTACCATGTGCTGAATGTTTCTAGGCTGTTCATAGCTGGACCACTCAGTTCAGCAATTAGAAATTTGAATGTGTGTAACCTCTCCCATTTGGTGTACCTGAAAAGTGTATCTATTGGTCCTAGTAGCAATAGCTCCTTTTATTCACTTTTACCTTTCTTGTGCCTTTGACCAAATGGCTTTTAGGATGCAACAGAGATTATGAAACAACATCAGGGCAGTACTAAGGAACATTTTGAGGTCCTTTCATTTTTTAATTCATTCAGAAGGCTTACATGTAGGTGTAGCAGTTTTATTGAAAAATTCTTTTAATTGAACCAGTCCTTCAATTCATGAAGGAAAGGGACAGGCATTTTTCAATTAAAAATTGCTACCCTGTAGCAATTTATGCAGAGAGAAGAACTGTACTGTCTTGGAAAAACTCACTGTTAATGTTTATAATTTTCTTTACTCCTAATTAAGATCTCCACTTGAAAATACCTGATATTTTTAATCAGCCTTATCATTGAGGTGACAAAAAGGTTTCTGTTTCCCAATAAAATGTTAGCGGTATCATCTCTTAAGACCTGGTGTAACAGCACAAGCTTCTTGTCTTTCAAAGGGAAATTCCTGCAAAGGTGAATTCAACTTGCTGTTTGGGAGCACAAGTTGCCATCAGATCTCATGGCAATGAACATAGCATCTCAAGGCTTGGATTGTGTGACAGTGGTTGGGAATGCATTTTGAGAAAGGAAAAAAAAAAAAGGAAATAATTTTGTGCCGAGTCAGCAAGGTAAATCAGCTCACCGAGGAGTTCACCAAAGGGTCCTTGGCCAGGAAGGAGAAAGTCTCTGTGGTCAAGAGCAGTGGCAGAAAGAAACCTGGTGGGTGTAGGATGAGCAGTATCTTTCCTTTTCAGTGAAGCAGAGCAGCTAGAACGGCACAGTTTGGCTCTAGCTCTTTACACTGATGAAACATAAGGAAAATAATAAGGATGGGAATCGATCCTAATAGAAAAATAGTCCCTGAAAGTGTTGAGATGCTGGGAAAGCAGTGTTTCCTAAGTGGCTGTGGAAGATTCTTCCTGGTTCAGAATGTGCAAGGTCCCTGTGAATGGAAACTGGATCCACAGCTGCTTCTCCCTTGATGGACTTTGTTATTGCCATCTTGATTATAGATATGAAAATTATGTGATTACAGATACAAATCTGGCACGTGGAGGGACCAGCTTTAACTCCCTCTTGCCTCACATATTTTCAGTGCTGCCTTGAGGAATTCTCACTTTTTCTTTGCTTCTTCCCTTGACAAAGTGCCACTAGAAATCATAAGAATTCCCTATTTTGTGAAATGTTCTTAAAATAAATGCATGAAAAGTGGAATGCACTCAAAACTGTGTGCTAACAGTGACCATAGTAAGACAGTAGATAGATGGCATTATCCATAAATTTTTGCTTTGATGAAGAGGATTTATTTCTCTAATCCTTTTAGTGCTTTATTTAAGTATTGTGTTGTCTCAAAAATATGCATTTCTTTCCATCAAGACTTTCTAAGCTAAACGATTCATGGAGGAGAGGAACAAAACCCCATATTTTAATATGATTATAGATAATTCAATTTCCATGGTGGTGATCAGCAATTAATTAGTAGCTGAAAACATTAATCCAGTCTGTGAACCACAAAGCTACAGTCTATTCCAACGGCTCCAAGATAGAGCAAATCTTTGGAGCCAGTTTAGTAATATAAGTAGACCATAAATCTGACCAAAGTGATCTAATGAAAAGTTCAAGCACAACCCAACAGTCTCTAGAAAGTTAGAATTCCAGAATAATTGAATTCAGGGTAATTTTATCCATTTGTGTGGGCTTCTGTGAAGTGGGAGATGGACAAGAGTTTTATTTCATTCTGGCTCTTCTAAAGAAATCTTAGACATTTCCTTACTGATCAGATTACTTTTAGTTTTCTGTATGACATTTTATTAGAGTTTGTTGGGACTGTCTGCTATTGTTCCTCACGTAATCTTATGGAAATTCCAGGCAGCGGTAAGCACAACGATTTTACCACCATGATTGGTACACGTTTTCCACACATGATAAATGCAAGTGATTTGCTAAATGCCTGCCAATTAAATACTGTAACTTTCCCTTTTTACACAATTATTCATATCAGCTAGAGACTTCAATCATCGCTAGTTCACGATTCTGCCCTTATAACAATTAAACCAGTTATGGTATTGAAATGGGTTCTTGCATCTTCTACTGGCAGCAACAATCTTGGTTAAAAGGATGGTGAATATAATCTACAACAGTTCCAAGAGCAGGAAATACTTCAAGCAAATTCCAGTGTAGTTTTTTGTCTGGTTATTTGTGAAGTTCCTGGCAACTTCCATCTGTCTCCCCTGGCTTCCGTGTAATAAGTTAATAGTGCAATAATAGCTGATGAAGGGAGAGGAGCAGAGGAAACAGCAGAGTTGTGCTAAGAATGGAAAGATGTGCCCTTACGATGATAAACTGATCCCATTCCATTAAATCACAAAGCTGTCTCCACTCTCCTCTTCATCCCACATGAGCGGCTGAGGAAAAAATCATGGAATTGCTATCGCTCACTGCAGCTGTCAGGAAACGATACTAATTAGTTTAATTTGCAATAACACAAGCACTTAACTCTCCAAATAATCTAAGTTAGTAAGTCAGTTTTTATATTATGACAATGACATGTTTAAGAGCCTCTGGAGCAGTGATTTCTTTAACCTCTGACTCAAATGTCTTTCAAAGGAACACAACAAAACTCTTTGTCCCGTGTTATTCCAGTACCTGCTTGTGAGGGCAATTACTTGATAGGAAATTGTGGCAGCATTGCTTAGAGAGGAGAGGACCTGACAGATGGATTTTGCAAGGCAATGTAATGAAACATTATTGAAAAAAGCCCAACCCTGTCCTATGGAATTAATTGCCAGAGGATGATATCACAAAAAGATGGTCAGGCTGCCTTGGTTTCCTCCTTTCATGGCTTTGGGATGTTCTTTGATTTGATAATTCTGTATTTGTTTCATTTTCTGGTATTCACATACTTTTCTGGTATTGTATATGAGTTTCTAATGCTTCTGGACAAGGCAAAAAATGTTGATGAAACTTTTGGAAATACTAATCAATTGCGAAAGGAAGAAATATCACTCTATTGGCTTGAAAATAATGAAATTAACCCCCCCCTCCCCCCCAAAATAAAGGGTTCACTTCCTTTAGACGTCTCATATTTCACTCTGGACAGTCATAGGAGGTTGTTTGACCTTCTGAAATTCTCTGATATAATTAGCAATTTAATGTAATATCAACATGCTAGCTTTAAAAATGTGGAGTAATCAAACTTTGGACATGAATGGGGCATTTGTACTTCTCCAAGCTTGTGTTTCAGGCTCTATGCAAACTTAAATTAAGGCACTGCTCTGTTTTTGGTGATTATTTTGTATTGGCTTAATATATTGATGGCAATGATGGTGTGGAGAAAGCCATGACAGTGTATACCCTTTCCTCCTCTATCTTCATTTTACAATTGTGATTTACAGTTTGAACCAGAGCTTTTTAGAAAGAGAAATATTCAATGATAACTTCCTCAGTAATGGAATTGTGGAAATAGGTGTTTCCTAAAATAAACACGTTAAGCTGACTTGGAAATCTTGACTGAATTGTCTTTTAAAGGCTTCAGTCAGACCTTGGATTTTTAAGACCTTTCTGAAATCAGTACAGTTCCATTGTACAGAATAAATCATCTCAGCATCTCTTCTGCTTTCGGGCTTTATGTCGGGACATCCCTTAGAGACATACTCACGCCAGTCTTTACAGTCCAGTGAGGGTCTGAAAATTCTGAACGCCAGGAACAATTTTAAAAGTGTATCACTATAGTAAAGAGGAAAAATAACTCTGTAATTGCAGGGGGGAGAGGAATAAAAAAAAAAAAAAGCTTATTTACATAAAGAAAAAACTCCTAGAACTCCTTGTTTCTTCCAACCTCACAATAGAGTTTATCAACTGTCAATAACCAAATATGTGTTTCTCTTTTCCCAAGAGTTGATTAAAGCTGTGGTCGCCTCCTGGGCATTCCATTGTTGTTTGTTTCTCCTGGAATTTTCAGGCTGAATTACTGTAACTAATATACCACTAACTCTGTACTGCAAGAGCCCTGGCCTTTTGAATCTCTGCTTCTTAGCAGAAAATTGGCATAGAAAATTTCAACACAATACATGTTTTCAATGTTTTACTTTATTTTGATTAAAAAATAAATATAGACCATCTTCTTAAGTTAGTTTGCCACCAGTATCAGATTGGGTTGGAGAGTTCTAAAGATGAGGAGATGGGAAAAGACAAACTATTCTATTTGGAGTGGATTGCCAATAACCAGGAAAAGACCAAAAATTGAATGCTTTTGGCCTCACTCTGAAATGGGACCATACTTGTGTACAAGTATCCATACACACTGATCACAAGTCCTCCCAGAAGTTCCTTCCCTTTGGAAATACTCACATTTTCAAGTATTCTTCAGAAATGAGGAGAAAGGTTTTGTAGCTTAAAGAATTATTACCTGAAATATGGTTCTGGTTATTCCTTGAATTCAAATCACTACATTAGCTCATTAGACCCTGCACAAATTGAGAAAGGATTCAAATGTGTATCTCTGAATACACATTTGGATTCAAATAAGTATCTTTGCCAGGCAGACAGATAGCATCTTCTTGTGGTCACTGGTACCATGTCAAGACTTCAGCTTAGGCCAGAGCCTTAGCAACACGGTGCTGCATGATGTCAAACGCAGGCACTGAAAGTTGCAGAGAAGAGACTGTCTGTGGTAACTGGAGGGTTGTTAAATGACAATCATTTCATGTGCTGGGTGAGTCAGTTTAGGAAGTCTATGTCTCTTGAGGCTATTTTCTTTTTTCCTGGGTGTGAGGCAAATATTGGTGTTTTTCAAGTAGTTCTGTAGTATATTGCTTTTGCAGACACATCCTACACTGAGACAAACACAATAACCTTTTGATAAGGGTGGGAAATCCATAAAGTGAAGTGTTTCCCTTGGCCAGGGACTTCTGTGCTTTTCTCAGGCACAGTGACACATATTTTCACGTGACTTTTGGATCAGCTGTAGGCATGGTGTGTGGAGGAACAGCCGAATGATCTCTGTATGAAAAAGCAATGGCCAGGTGACTGGCTCTCTGTGGCAACATGAAAACACAAAATCCCTGTGAAGAATAAAACCTGGCTCAGCATGAGACGTGGAACCTTCAAACTAAAGGTGAGTTGCCACCAGAGAACCTCACTGCACAGGAGCAAGAACCAACAATATGTTACATTTTTCCTAAAGGAGTAATTTTTGACACCATCCTCTTCAAGCTGAAGCGAGTAAGTTCACCCAGTCATATGGGTAGGAATGCTAGTTTTCCCTCACATCTCTTCTTATCCATTGTTGCTGATCCTCATCCTCGATATACCTATTTGCCGTGTTATAAAATATTTAGCTTTTTGATGCTAGATCAAATAGAACAAATAAAATACAGCTACTTTGCAGCTAGGCTATAGAAATTCCTGTACAAATGGGTGTTATAAAAGTAAGCAGATAAATCACTCAAGAAAATTTAAAATAATAAGATTGTTGATCCAGAGCAAAATAAGTAATTATTTAAATATGGGATTTTCAAAATTCTACATTAAGCAGAGTTGGGTATTTCAAGGGAAAAGCTTTCAGTAGCCTTTTCATTGTTGGTACATTTAGTTAGAACCAATGTGAAAACCAGATTTTTTTAATGAGTCTGCTCTCTAAAGACAGCAGTGTAGCTGAATTGAAATATCCATATTCTTTCTGCTGTTGGGGGATTTTTTTAAATAGGTTGTTATGTTCTAAAACCACAATGAAAAATATCTTCTTCTGAAGTGTGTAATTACACTAAATCACTCTCAAATCTCCGCTGATTTCTGGTTTCTGAGCTCATTTAATAATAGTGAACAGATGAGCAAAAGTTACAAATGAAGGTACTGTCAATTTGATGCTCAGCACATAAATACCTATAATGATGGTGTGCTTGTCAGCATCCATTGTTTCCAGTTCTTCCCATTTTCTATTTCTACAGGGATTTCCATCCTCTTATGCAGTCAGTAAGAGACAAACAGGGATTTCAGACTAGGCAAAAGAATATTCTTGGGCTCATACCCAAGAATCAGAGGATATGTATTCCCTGGGTTTTTAGATTGCTAAATCAAAAAGTTTTACCTTGGAGATTCACATCTGCACACACCCAAGTCTGACAAGTCCAGATTGATTTGCCTACTAACAAAAAGTTTATTGAGTGAATTGGGGCAAAAGGTATGGGCTTACCTCTACTGTCAAAAGCACAAGTCCGTTTTTTATGTCACATTCCACTTAACCAATTTTGTATCTAAATGGACACACCATGAGGAAATGTTTGTTGGAGTGCAGTGGAAACCTCTGAGAATATGTCTGTGGGGAGATTCATGAACAGCATCATGTTGTACGGGAAGGAGGAAGTGAAAAGATTTCAGTTAAAGGGTATAAAATGAAAAATCCCTCATTATCTCACAGATATTTTGACCTATGACTATTGCCTTGTTCTTGCCCCCTCTCAAAGCCTCCTGGCAGCCACGAGGCAATCGTAGCGAGCAGTCAATTGTAAATATTAGGATAGTGGTTTTGCTCTAGTAGGCTGCTCCTCTGGTAGCCGTGGGCGTGTTTGGCTTGTTAAGTGCCACCGCAAATTCCAAAGTCACGTGGACATACGGAGTTTTCCTGTGTGCTCAGTGCAGGGCTGGGCCTCTCCGTGGTCCAGGAAGCCATGAGGAAACCATGCTGCCTTGGAGATTATATGTAAGAGTAATGCTTTAGCCAATAGATAGACCTGGAAGGTTTTGTCAAGACAAGGTTTGCCATATCCCATTTCAAGTGTCTTGGTCTAAGAGGGAGGCCTGATGAGGATCTTGGCTTCTCATGTCATCCTGTACAGCTTTGAGTTCATTCTCCTTATCTCCTTATACCAAATTTGCATCCATATCCTACAGTCTGTTCTAAGAGGAAGCCTTAAGCTGCACTCCAGCATTTGCCAGAAGTATAGAGACATCACAGACCCAAACTTATTTTCTTACACTCTAGATCCCATGGGTTTTGTGACAGAGGGACCTTGGGGCACACATATGGGTGTGCCTGGACCCTACCATACCCTAGACCTCTCTTGCTGGAAGTACTTCTTGTACTTCTCAGGTCTCCCTATATCCAGTAAGGAAACAAGGTAGGCGTGGCAGGGCAGAGTTATTGGCTGCAATTCTAACTGTGTGGTTTGTGTCAGTATATGCAAAGTACACTCATCATTTTTCCTGTCAATTCCCTGTTTTCCTGAACCTTTCCCTTCAAATGAAGACAGGCTCTGAATCTTTGCTGATCTGGCCCTGCTACGTTTTCATTGGTAAACCACCATGTTGTGCTCTGCTTTTAAGCATATTCATTTCTTAACATTTTAAATGGGGGGAAAAAAATTTTGCCACTGTTCTGTGTAACATTTAAACATCACTATTTACAGCACAGACTTCTCCAAATGGGTTGCACTGATGTTGCCCTGAGAAAGCACAGTACAGATGGGACAAGGCTAGGCTGTGACATTTTTTATGAGCAGTGGGAAAATCCCCTTAGGGCAATCATTTGCTTTGCTACACACAGGCATTCCAGGGCAGACTCAACAGCAGTCTCTAGAATACCTTCCTCTGGAATACATCCTCGTTATTGGGATATAAAATGGAGGGTTTCATCAGTGCTATATAGCCAGTGCTCCCATAAAAATATTTATCTGTTGTATTTATCCATTGTTTGTTTCTATAGGGAAGTAACTATATGCATCTTAATTCTGAAAGGAAATCCAGATTGTCTTGGGTTGTTTGCTATTGTGTTTTCCAGAATTGAAGGTACTTTTCTCTTGCTTTTAGTAAAGTCCCCTTAAAATGTTTCCTATAAAGCCAAAACTCCTGGAAATTTCAAAAAGGGTGTGCCTGCCTTCTGCTTGAACCTGATCTTCCCATTGAAACTGCCCTTATTCCCTACCCATCCTTTCTTTGGGTGTCAGAACTTCAAACTTCTGATTTCTATTGCAGGATTAAAGAAGGAAGTCTCAAAGAATCAGATTTTGAATAAATACTTGAATTTTGGGAAGAGTGAGGACAAGGGGGGGCCCTGCCCAGTAGCAGTCCTGCTCACAGGCCTTGCTTCTCCCCCTTCCCTGTGAGGGAGGGTTCCTGTGGGTGGGAATGTATGCTCTTGCACATCCATGCAAGCACCTTCACAGGAAAGTGAAGCTGTTGTGTTCTTCACACCCTGCATTCTACCAACTTTAATTTCATTTCATTTTATGTGGTGCACAGAACTGATGTGCATAATAAACTATAAGCTATATTCACAAAAGAGAAGGAGGAATAGCAGCCTTTATTCTGCTTCTCTGCCTTCTATATCTTCTCTCCTTTTGTATCTTTCTTCATTTTGTTCAGATCAAGTATACTTTGTAAAATCAACTGGGTTTTGTGTGTGTTAGTTTTATAAGACAATGAACTGTTTGGACACTTAAGTGAGTTGGAGTGAATGTTAAAAAATTAATACTCTGTTTGCCTAATTCAATAAATTAAGACCTTTTTTCATTTCTGTTTGGATTATCATGCTTATCTAGTTAGCCTGCTGGGACTAAATCCAAATTCGGGGCCTTGTCATGCAATCCAAAAGCAGCCCAGGTTGTCATTTCCTGGTCCTGAAGCCTAAAAGTTACAGATGTCGAGTGCTTGCTGCTATGCAAATACTCCTTCCTGGTCCCGTTTCCCCCACCCCCTTCTGTTGCAAGTTTTGACCAGGAGGAAAATGCTTGTCACAAGCTCTTATCAGAAGAATTTCTCATTCAGCATCTGTCCCTGCTGGTCAGCACAGCAGCACTGCTGGCACAGCTCAGAGTGTGGAAAAGGTGGCAGAACCACACTTTTCTCTGGGTATTGGATCATTCCTGCTGCAAACAGCCTGAAGTGCAGTTTATCCAGATGCAGTATGTGGGACAGCAGGCTCAGAGACACAATGAAATAAAGGAATGGGTTATGGTTTTCTATTGATTGAATAGATGTTCAATCAATATAAACCTGAGGCCAGATTTGTCTTGGAGCCGATCCCCGTGGTTAGTATCACTGCCGTGAATGCCGCAATCAAACTCTCACTGATTTTATACAGTCCTTAAAAATAACTTGTGAAACTACAAGGTGATATTAGCTTCCTATAGATCTTTCACCTTATTAGTTTTTAGGTTTAATTATATTCCAACTTGTTCTATATCTCTCCCAGGCCTGCCTCCCCCATCTCACAAACATGTGTACAAATGATGTACGCTATATATTGAGGACCCAAAGGTGCTTTGCAAGTTGTGAATTTTATTCTCTCTTTTAAGCCATTACCTTCTCAGCTGTGAAGGAATGTGATGAGCCAGCTAAGCCAGTTGTCACATAACTGCAGCAGTTCAAGGCATGTGAAAGCAAGAGATTTGGTGCTTCAAATCCTGAGGTCCTTTTCTCCAATGAAACAATCAATGAAACAATTTTCTCCAATCACAGAAATGTGCCTAAAGAAACAGTTAGAGTTAGTGGCCTTTATATGTATGTACACATGGGAGAACAGATGCCAGGTTAAAAAATTCAAAAAGCAACTGTGAAAAATGATGGGGAAAGTCATCTGTTTCACTGACCTTCTGGTTCTGCTGCACTGGTCCTCCGGAGGACATTGCTGTCAGTGGCATTTGCATCTCTGAACTGAAGGGGGGTGTGGCCACGAGATGAGGGTATTCATCTCCTCCTTGAAAGTGTTAGCTGGCTCAGTTCCCCCAGTTCCTGTTTGTAACAGGAATATTGGTTTCCCAGAGCGTTTGTATGGTGCAGCTTTTGTTTTCTGCAAAATATAAGTGCATGAGAGACAGCTGTCAGGCTTCGTGGTCTTACAATAAACAATTGACTAGCAGTTCTGGGATGAAAACAAATCAGTTCAAATGAGGGTGGGAGAGCAGGGCAAGACTGTCCTGACAGCATTTCATGACACAGGCGTGTCCCAGGCTGGCCAGTGCTCAGCCAGGATAAAAGCCTCACCTTTCCCGTGGTAAAACTGTTGAGAGGTCCTAGCCAGGACAATGTGCAAGTAGATTTTTCATCTTTCAGAAAGGAAAAGTAAAAGGTAGAATTATCTTCTACACACAGTTTCAGCAGTGAATGAAATCTGTTTCTACTGATGTATTTGATTTTTCTTATAATTATCCCACAGTTCTTACACCATGTATCCCTGTCTCCTGTGCCACAGCAAATTCCTAATACTCTCTTTTAGATAATTCTTTCACAAATCTTGTTTTCCCATATAAAGAAATCAATAGACATCTTCTGAGATGGAAAGTCCAAACTCACTATACAACTCTGGGTAAGGTTTGCTTTGTAGCAATGTCCAGATTTTGCCAACTGAAGCTTGTATGTGTTCAGTATATCTGAAAAGAACAGTTCTTGCTATTCAGAGTTGATACTTTGACATCCCATTTTACTCCAGAAAGAAAAATAGTTTAAGTTTTATTTGAAAAACTCTTCAAATGTGGTTTATCAACTAGGAAAGCACTCAGTTATAATTTGAGATTGTAAGGTTTTGTGCAAGTTCGCCTATTAATAAATAATCATACATCTGCCATGCAGGTCTTGTTTCTGGGAGTTGGAGTGGAAGAGCAGATATTGTAACCTCTGCAGTTTTGCTTTTGCCTGAGGCAAGATCTTGGCTCTATGGAAAGCAGTGGCAAATCTTGCATGAGTGTAGGGACACAGGATTTCATCTCAGATTTTCAGTATTGTAGTGGGCATCATGCACCACTGACCAAAGTCTGACTCAGCCTCCATAGTATTTACAATTGTCATCATTTGGGATGGAGTTCCAGTGCTCACATTACCAAAGAAAATCCTTCAGGCAGATTTCTGAACACTGAGGCTAAAGATAAATTGTACGGTGCCTTTTGAGCCGGGCACAACACGCGTGTGCACGTGCACTCCACATCTCACCTGCCAGAAACACACAATGACTGCACAAGCACACATTGCTTCCCGAACATTTCTTTTTCAATTTCACTTTTCCATTTCTTTCCACAGTTTGGGTGCTAGATCCATAATTGTCAGAGGTGTCAAAAGGGTCTAGGGACCGTGGTCAAGCTTCACTTGGGGCTTCCCCTTACCTGCCCTGCCCACAGAGACACAGAACCATAGCATAGGCAGGGGCTCTATTTAAGCTCAGCCCTTGCTAGTTCAGGCTGCTTCTTGAGAATAATAAATTTTGTGAATCAGGAAACAAACACTCCACCCAGGAAAGGAAGTGCTTAAGGTCATATTAAAATATTTTGTGGTGGTTAAAGAAATAGAATAAAATTTATGGAGAATGTTAGCCTAATGTATTGCAAATGAGATATATACTGAAATAAAAGAGTAAATAATTTTATGGGGCTTTTTTGGCATGGTTTCTTTGGTGGGGTTTTTCCTCTTTGTTTGTTTGTAGCTGTTGGCCTCACTTTTAAAAAATTTGGATTTTAATTTGGTTACATTTTAACAGAAAAAATCACATCAGAATGAAAAGTGATACCTAGAATGTATTGTGAAGAAACAGTTGTTTCTAGAATGGTATTTGTCTACAAATACACCATCTGGCTGGGGGAATATGGTGAAAAGCCAGTAGAGCAAAGATCTCTTTACCTTCCCTGTTGTTCCTACCTACAGTAGGAGCTCTATGGGACCTCGATGGCTCCTGACCCGCACACTGCAGGTTACTGTCTTCTCTTTTTCAAGATTTTTTTTTTTAAACTGAATTCTTAGATTCAGGCCACTTCTTTACAAGTTCAAGAATAGAGTGTATTATACATTCTGAATAATGGTTTCTCTATGTGTGTTTTAGCTTCTGTTATTCTTCCTATTTCTTCATACTGTTGCTTGTAAGAACAATACTTTGCAGCATCCTCATCTGTTGGCTCCCTAATTATTTTCTTAATAATTTTCTTGACCTTTTTTACTAGCAACCAAGTATTTGTTAAAGACACACTGAGAATGGAGAGAAGATGAGAGTATAAATACTTTTTTGAAGTAAGTATATTTCCATTTTTCACATGAAACTGCTTTAGCGGATGTTGTTCTTAAAATATACAACTGACATAAACCCAAAGCAGCTACAAGAAATAAATTTCTCACAAAGAATGCCAGCCTACAGAAACATTACAATGAGCTAGAGCATGTTTTTTTAATCACAAATACCCCAAACAGCATGCAATTGCCTTATTTTTGTACAATGCTTGTAACTAATGCACTGTCAGGAAAAAGAATCTGAATTCCTAAAAATAATTTTGAATAATTAATTATAGCCACCTGTTTAAACAGAATGTCACAAACACCTAAGGCAGCGGGATATGCAAGAGAATAATTCAGCAAAACAATAGTATCCATCTAAAGTCAAGGTGAACACATGCTGGAAACTTGCAAACGCTGGGGAGTTTATCCAAGATTCGCAGTTTGGCCAGTGGGACAAAAAGTAACACTGAGGATATCTTCAAGGCAGCTGCCACGGTGAGACAGTGCTGTCTGAATGGCAGCTGAGTGGCTTCACTTATTACCCTATGAATATTCCAGGGGAATAAAACTCTGCATACGTCTGCCAAAGGGCCACCCTTTTGAAGGCTTGGGTCCCAGGCTAAGTTCTTCCAGGCTTTCTGAGGTCATTCATAGCTGAACATGATTCCTCTTGCAGTGCAGGCTGGTAAACAAATGGGACTTTCTTCCTTGTGTGGAAAATGCCCTCACCCGCCCACCCCCAATGCTTTGTATCTAGTCAGGGTTACCTGGTTTTTCTTTCTTTTTTCTTTTCTTTTGCAGTGATANGCAGTGGTCAATGTGCCTGCAAATTTTGCTTAAAACCTCTTCTCTTTGATATTGGCTACTGCTATTCCCTGTATAGAAGAGGGAGCAGATGGTGATACCTATAGCTCATTAATTCCTTTGATCTAATAACAGCAAAAGTACTTTTGTGTTAGACAGAAAAGACTCATTGAGTTAAGGAAGCCTGATGGAGTAACACAAAATACAACAGAAGGCAGAAAGTTTGGACAAAACTTTTTAATAGTGTTTCTTATTCTAAATTCTAGTTGACTTTATCAACAAGTTTGTTTTTGTTTGTATCAGGCTGAAGAAATTCCAGATTTAGGAAACAGAATAGATAAGAAGGGAATTATCTGATTGCTTATTCAAAGTCTGAATGCTCTTTACAGCAACAAGTGTCAATGTAGAAAAATAAATACAACTATATTTGTTGTCAATAAATATATAAATATCTCAGTAAACTGGTTCTTAAAATCATGGAAAGGCGAATTGAAGTTGGAATTAAGTTGATTTATTAATTAGCTTAGTTACTTGTATAACTAACAATGCAGAAGCTACTCCTAATGCAACTGTAAGAATGGGACTTTTGGCATTGATACATGTAAGATTGAGTCCTGTTTTTGTAGTTTCTGTCCTGTGTTGACTTGATCACCGATTCAAACCAGGTGATGAGCCAAATTAAGTTTTAAAATATTTGAAATGTGTGAAAGAAGAGCTAATAAGCACATACGATTTTTTTCCAGGGAATTCTTATATGGTGCACATTTTATCAGTCTTTTTATAGTAATCCAAATACTGTGTCCTGACTAACAGTTGAAAATGATCCTAAACACAGAAAGCTTGCAGGTCATTCACAAAGTTCTGAGAGTCGGCATTCTGCCCTGCATTTTGAAAACGTTCTCGTGGACTGGTCTGGAAGAATGCACAGAACAGGGAATCAGGAGTGACTGGGGATCCTTCCAGTGACGTGCTGCACAGCCTTGGGCAATCACTCGGCTCCTTGCCTCTTCTCCTTCTCCCACTGGATGACCCTCGGTGCGTGTGAGGGCAGGGAGCTGGGAAGCAGCACGGCGGGGTGGTCCTTGGTGTCTTTCTCAAGGCTGCCAAACGTTCTGCAAGGCACTTTGCTCCTCCTTAGGCAGGGAAAGGGTAAGAGCTGCCTTAGCAAGTTCAGTGTTAAGACTTTACAATTTCCAGCAAACAGATCCTCTCTCTTTGCTAAGTGGGTCGGGTTTGTTTTCTTTCACAGATATAAAAGACAAGAGGTGACTTGAGAGGTTCTCAGTTGCGCTTTTGTGTCTTAGGAGGATGTGTCTGGTAGACTGTTAGTCCTCTTGTTCTCCTGGATCAATCATATACTTCTAAAATGCCACTCAGTAAATCTCTCTGTAGAAAGACAACTAGAGCAAAACTATGTCTGTAGGCCAAGACTTCTAAATAGCCAGGTTGTGCACTGATCTTTAGACCATCTCTTTAAAATAGGAGCTAATGAGGCTTGAGCTCCACCAGATATTAATAAGTAAGTGCTCACGCGAATGTTGTCAAATATGGCTACTGCATCTCACAGGATAAGTTCTGTTTTGTAGCTTTATCCCTACTAAGCCATAACCCAGATCTGGTAAATCTTTCCCAGGCCACTCTGGCCCTTCTTGTGTGGGGCATATACAAACCTTCAGGTCACCACTGACTGGGTCATTCTTCGTATCTTAAGGCCAGATTTCAGTTGGTGTAGGCTTGCTATCTTCAGTGACTTGTGCTAGAGAGGGGAAGAATAGATCCAAACTTCCATGTGTGGAATGCATTTCATCTGCTTTTATAACATTGGAAGAAAAATATAGGTGTGTTATTCATAATTCTTAGCATATCTTGCTTTACTGAGAATCTCTGTGCTTTCAGGTATCTGAGATACCTCAGAGCTCTTATGTCCATTCTGGAATCCTTCTAATGAACCATCAAACAAAAAGAAGAATTAACCAGATCTGGAGAAGACCCACAGCAAAGTTTCTGCAGCCTTGGCAATCAGGCCCCCAAAATGCACACTAGTATGTCTCTTCTGGTATGACAGGAGAAATAATAGATCAAAAGTCTCTAAGACAATTTTAGAATGGATCAGTTTATGAAAAAGGTCTGATTATGTCAGTGGCTGACAGTGGTTTCTGAATGGTGAGAGTGTTGACAGGGCAGTGAAGACCAATGAAGCCTTGGTCTATGTTTGATAGAAAATTGAAATTTTGGGGTTCTACCTGTGTTCACAAAACTACCCAAGTAGGTGTGTAGTCTGTTTTCTCCAAATATACATAACTGCTATACCTGAGAAAGGATAGATGTTGTAATGGCATGAATAATTAAACATTGATAGCACAACAAAGAGTAAAATTCTGACTTCATCTGCTTTGGTGCAGCCAAAAGCACTGTACTGTGCATTTTTACACACTGTGATGCAGGAGCCTGGAGTTCAAAAACCAGCACTGACGTTTGCATCGTTGTTCTCCACATTAGGACTGGCAGAAGCACTGTCTGCTGGTGTGTCAGAATGGTTCTGCCACTGAGGTTCTGGAACTTGCCCACAGCAGCCTCCACTGACACTGCTTTGCTGTCTTGCCCACCAAACCAAGATGATCTCAGGTGAAATGCCCACTGACATTGAAGCCTGGCCTCAGACAGCTCTGGAGATATGCCAAGAGCTGTTTCAGACAGTGCCTTGTTGGCTTAGTCCAAACTCATGCCGAGAATCAGTTTCAGTGTCTGGTGGCGCAGACCATTGTGTTCTGGGGCCTAGGAACATTCCTAAAAATGCAAGGTATTTCCCACTTTGATGGATCCAAAGCTGGTACAGAATTCGTCTTGATAAAGGTGTTTTAAAAGTACATAAAGGGTATTTAAAAAATGTCAAACATGTCAACAAATGTAGTTTTTATTGCAGTGGAGATGGACAAGTGTGGCCAGTAAATCGAAATATGATGGTATTGAGACTATGCAGAAAGTAAAAACACCAAGAGCTTTCCTGTCACTCTGGAACTCAAAGGGGTATTGAAGCTTTCACCACCTGAGCTGGTGGTGGGAATAGCTAGATGTGCTGCTTTATCATGGCTGTGCAGTGCCTTTGCAGCAGGGTCTTTGTTCTCTCTTCCTAAATTACAGAAAAAAAATGAATGAAGATGAAAGGATATGTAATTTGGAAAGGACTGGCAGTGAAAATTACTTTTTTTTCCCCTTAAAATTATGAAATACTCAAAATCTCAGCTTTCTGCTGAGATTTGAAATGGAAATTGGGTTTTGTTATCCTAAAACTTTGTTAAGCCAGGAAAGTGTTTTCTGCCTGACTCTAAGCAATGTATTGCAACAAACCTTCAAACTGAACATCACCAACAGGCCAAAAGTGATTCTGCAGTCCACCAGAAGTCCTAGTGAAAACTTGGTGGTACAGGAAAGGTTGGCTTCAAGTTGCAAGAAAATAAAATCTTCATGGCTTTCGAAGTGATGAAAGATAGCTGAGTAAAGGCTTGAGGAGCTGTGTCTGCAGCAAGGGAAGTGGGTGGACAGATCCCTGTATACAACAGTGCTGTGAGATGTGAAATTGCTAAAATAGCCCCTGCCTAATGTAATCACCTTTCAAAGAATATTTGAGAGGCATTTTGTCAGTGCAATATAAACAAAGGCTATGTTTGAAATTCGAAACTTGTCCAAAGTAATTTTTCTTTCAAAGGCTGTTTCCCCTGCTTGTGCTTGTTCTAGTGCTTTGAAAAGGTGTCTTTTTAGAGGACAAGCTATTTTTAATTGTTTATTAAAAAAAACAACAACCAAACAAAAACCTTTTATAAAGCAGTGATGAACACCCAATGCATCTCTGAACAACTTAACTTTTCTAGCACAATAGAAACTGCATAAAAGCAGCTATTACCCAAGAACTTTTAGGCACTTTTTCCAGAGCAGAGATCTCATCAGAATATAGAGAGAACAGCAGGCATGGTACCAATATTTTTTTTTTTCCATTTACAAATAGGCTGTATCAGGATAATCATTCCAGATCTTAGAATTATCTCTCATTCTAAGACATTCCAGCTCGAATTACAAACTAGTAGCATGATCCCTTAACTGTGCTTGTGTAAGACTCCCATTGGCTTCAAAGGCAGTGCTGGGTTCAGGCTGACACAGGATCATGACCTTGACCCAGAGATAAATTATTTACTGTGGTCACTTCAACTTGTGCTGAACAGGAACTACTGAAAGAAAAGGGAGCAAACTGCCTAATATTGCCTGTATTAGCTGTCGCTTACAGCGGGAAAGTAAGAACCACAAATCACAAAAAAGAATCCTCACCTCTTTCTGCAACTAAAATGTTGTTGGGTATTGAATTATGGAGGACATAAGTCGATAGTTGAACTAGGATTCTAAATACAGTTAAATCTAGGGTATCTCAAGTATGCCCTGATACCTCTTACAATCACTGATGACCACCTTTGGCATTCTGAACACTGGGGCTTATGAACACCAGGAATAGTGACGTGGGTTCTCGTGGCTTTAGTCTGGTGTCACACTACGAGTCATGACAAGTTTTTGCTGCAGGTGGCCCGTTTATATCTGATCCTTCTCAGTTGATTCTTGTCTAATGAGACACTTCATCTTGCAACTTTTCTTTTGGCAAGTCACACTGGGGAAGAAAGGCCTCCCTTCCTCTACCCTTCTCCTTATTGTTCATTGCTGGCAGGAACTTACTGATCCCTTTCACCTGTGTACTTCAGATCTTTCTTGTAAATTTTAAACAAATGCTTGTTTCAACCACCACCCACGAGTTTTTAGAGGGAGTTGTGTATGTATCATGACTGTGTGTGATTTGATTTACAGGAAACTGAGGGGGCATAAAAAGTCACTGGCGCTATTTGGAGGCATTGGTGGAAATTATCTCAGAAGGAAACCTGGTAATTTGTGGACACTAGAATAGTTTTTCTTTGTTGCAATTGGAATCACCAAAAGGTTTCTATTGTATATTCTACCCTTTTTGTGTAAGGAGAGTGGAAAAAAAAAAAAAAAAAGTAGGAGACTTATTCCCCCCGAGAGAGCACACACCACAGATCTCCTAGGTTGTAAAGAACTGAAGACAGGGACTGAATTGCAAGCTAGCAGGGGCTCCCACTGCTATCTCCAAGAGAAAAGTCACCCCAGTGCCACTTGGTGGCTTTCTCCTGCTATGTATGCCCACTCAGCTGCAGCCTGGGCGAAATCTTAAAGAACCTGTGGAAATGAGTTGTGCGTTATTCATCAGTCATGAGTATATGAAAGAGAAATCCAGCCTGGCAGTTGCACAGTTACTTTACATGCCTGGTTTCCCATGAAGCCTACCTCCTATTTCGATTCTTTGTTAGCTGTTGTTTCTAATTTTTTGTGAAGGCTTCAGGAAGCTTGTTTTAGCTGCAGTGAGTGAATTGTCTTGGCAGAAATGAGGGAAAAGTTAAGAGGAAGGGTCTGCTACATTGTGCAGACGTTGTACATTGACTTAATTGAAAATGTATTAATATAAATAGACTTCTTCTCGTCTCTGTTTCCAAGCTGCAAGCCACCCACAGCCGCAGTGATGCTGAGGGCTGTTGGGCAGCAGAGGGGAGGTGGCAGGGGTCAGGGTGATGTTTTGAGAGGCTGGAACTGCCTAGAACAGAGGCTAGACAGTGTTAAAGGAGTGAAGTAGTTTTTTATTAAAAAGACATTTGAAGGATACACCTTGGGCAGTACAAGAGCCTGGCTGAGGCTGAACTCAAGATGGACAATGGATCACACGTTTTCACACTTTTATAAGTTTTGGTCCATTTAGGTATTGGGGTTAATAGTCCAATTGCAGTTTCAAGTTATGAAGTCCCATCCTCCCAGTTTGCTCTCCTCAGTTAGCTTTTGTTTATAGTTTTTGGGCTTGAAGTTGTAATGGTGTCCTTGGTTCTTGGGCTGGAAAAGGATTGTTTTGTCTAACTAAACTGTGAAGAGAATTTACTTATATTTTATAAGAAGTTCAGAGTTATATGCTAATGCTGTACGAAAGCTGGAAAATATGAAAGCTAAAACTTAAGACATCAAGGGTGCAGCCCTTGGGGTCAGCTGGCCCGACCCAGTGCTGCACTCCCGTTTGCTTTGTGGGAGTGGGCAGGAGCTGGGAATTCGTTGGGATTTTACCGTCAAAGTTTTCTAAAGTGGCGTAAAAGTGTGTGCACAAGCTGCTTGGAAGGCCTGTAAAAGCAGGACCATATAATCAAGGTGAAAATTGAGAAAGTGATTTTATTTGGTTCTCGTCTTCGGCAGTGAGGACGAGAAACCCCTGTCCGGCCGGCGCTCAGCTTCTCAGGGCCGCGGCGGGGCTGAGCGCTGGAGGGCGGGGATGGAGCCTCTGTGCCGCTCGCCGAGCCCCGAGCCCCCGGCGAGCCGCGCTTCTCCCGGCGTTCCGAGTCCGGTTTGGTTTGCGCGCTTCAAAATAGCCCACAAATATTTGTTTGTCTATGGGCGCCCCACAGGCAAAATGCTCCTGTGGGCGTGCTGGGAGGTGCTGCCAGGGCCCTCGGTTCCCAGGCTTTTCCCAGTGCGTTTTCCCTGTGCGCTCCTCACCCCTTTCTCCAACACAGTAGTTGCATACTGTGCAGATCGGGGGAAAACCTGGGAAAGCTGCTTCCACTTTTTGGTGTATGGATGCTGACATAGCGTGCCGGAGACAGGCTGGGGAGGCCGGGGGCAGCCGACGGAGATAGCAACGCTGTTCGTATTCTCCCATCGAGTTACACGGACCGGCTTTGCAGGGAGAGCCGACGCGCTGCGATAGTGGCGGCACCGCTTGGAGAGGCCGGACAGAGTCCGCAGGGGGAGAGCGGGAAGGCCCCGGGCATTGCCAGGGTCGGGCCACCGGCCTGCTGGTGTGCGGAGTGCCGGGGGAGGCTGCTCGGTGCCCGGGCTCAGCCCTTCGGCCACGCACAGGGGCGGGTGGTGACCTACGGGCAGGGGACGGGGACGGACCCTCTCCCGTGGCCCGGCGTTGTGGCGGCGGGNAGAGGGGACGCTAAGTGCAAGCGGGCCGGAGAGTCACCGCCGGCAGCGAAAGGACAGGGGTGGCCTCCAGCCCCGTGTGTCGCCGCGGCACCTGCCGCCCTGCCCTGCTCCTGTCCCCGCGGGCAGCCGTGTCGCTGCCGGTGCCGCCGAGAGTCACCGAGGCCGAAAGTATCAAAATCCATGTGCTACTAACACTGCCCTCCCGGGGCGGCAGGAGCAGGTCCATGCTCTCCCCATATCGTAGGAGTCGAATCCCGGCTCCACCTGCGTGGAGGCTTCCCCCCGTCAGTCCCGCTTGCCTGACGAAGCTCGGTGTCCCCTCCTTTCTTATTGCGGCAAGCCGGCAGGGCTGTGGGCTCCCGCCAGTAGGAGCAGCAGTGACTGCCTGGGAAGGGAGCGCTGCCCGCCTCACCGCCAGGCTGTCGAGGACTCGGCTCGGCTTGAGACTGGCCCGAGCTCTGGGAGTGGATCAAGCAGGGCTGGAGCCGGCGGGGCGCGGGGTGCCGCCAGCTCGCCCGTCCCTCCGAGGCGTGCGCTTTGCTCGCGTCTGGGCGCCCGCTCGTGGTCCCTCAATCGGATGGTCAGCTCTGTGAAATTCCTCGGGGCTGACCCTCAGGGTGCCCGGGCTCACTTGGAAGCGACTCAGGGCTGAGAAACTTTGAGAAAGTCGGGCAAATTCGTCCCTTTTGTGTGAGGGGGAGACTATAAAGCCGCACGCCATGACCCCCTCTTGAATGAGAGCACGCACGGGAGCCGCTGCAACTCCGCCTTGTCCTGGCTGCGGAGGGAGATGCTGCAGCCCGAGAAATGCCGCCGTGTCTCGTTCAAAATAGGTTGATACAAAGTCAAGACGCTGACAAACAAGCTTTCCCCGGTAAACGCGTGCAAAAACGCCAGAGAAATTGAGAGACTGCCGTTGTTTATGTCCATCTTAGCGAGGAGGGATGTGCAGAACTGTTCCCAGGGACAGAACAAATACCTGCTAAGAACCAAAGGCACCATAAATTGTTGCACAAATGAATTGATCCAATAATCGCTAGGGCTATAATACCCTTATTTATGCTAAAGCATGTGACACAATCTTCAAAGTGTGGTAGCTGCAAGTTACCACCTCTTTATTACTTATACAAGCTAATGGGTGAAGTGACTTTTACCTTCTTTACTTGAAGGAGGCACAAAGAAGCAGACAGGTAATTCCGCGCTGCTAATTATTGTGATGTGATGGGTAGGGAAGGGAGAGGTTGTAGTGGAAAATGGGAAGACCGATTATGAAATCTCGCAGTTTAGCTAGTAGTGACCATGTCAGACTTCGTGATTATTATTTTTTTTTTTTAAACCGCGGANGGGGACGGACCCTCTCCCGTGGCCCGGCGTTGTGGCGGCGGGCGAAGGGAAGGGAGCGGAAGGCCCGGCTNATTTTTTTTTTTTAAACCGCGGATGCCAATATGTTAGAAATTCTGGCATTTTATCTGCCAGCGACTGAACCTGTTTATTCTGTCGGAAATGATGTTTTGATAGCAGGCA
>VWZN01021527.1:0-22204 GCA_013396955.1 Regulus satrapa | reverse complement strand
GGGCGGGCACCGTGCGCGCAGGGGGCCGGCAGGTCCGAGCGGCGGCTGGAGGGCTGCTGCCCGCTCTCCCGGGCAAGCGTTCGGCTGCTCGGCAGCGCTGCGGTGCTGGGAATCCGCGGGAAGGCTGGGAGCGGGCGTGCGGCGCGCAGCCCTCCGGCGTTAGAAGGCCGCCTGCCGAAAAGAGGCCACCCCGGGCCGGGCTCCGGCCGGGTGGCTCTCCACAGGCCGGGGCTGAGCCTGCGGAGGGTAAGGGGGAGAGAGCGGGCCCTGCGCTCGGCGCTGTCTGGATGCGGGTTGCCCTGGGGCATCCCCCCTGCCCGCCAGGGCACGGCGGCGGTCGGGGCCAGGGCAGCGCCTCCGGGCTGCCTTCCCGGATGCAGCTGACACCGGTTCGGTGCCTTCAGAGCCGCCGTCACAGCTTGGAGGATGGGGGCACCAGGCTGGGAAGAACGGTAGCGTTTACGGTTGCATTTTGGGATTTTATTTTTCTTTCGGTAAAGAAGCATTTTGTAGCAGTTGTCGTAAAAGAGGATAGGGCATGTGCAAGGTTCAGCTCTTTCAGCAAATATTTTGGGCGCTAGTTTTGCAGTTTTCCTGCGTTTTTGTAGAATACTTAATCTTTCTTACTTCGCTCTGAAGTTGCTGGTCAGTTTTGTGTTAAGAGCATGTTAAGTGCGTAGTTGCTTTTTCCTCTCCTTTTGTTCCAAGCAGATAAACTTTCCAGTCGCTTCTTGTAAATGCCTTCTTTTTTCCTCTTAACTCTGATGCTGTCGTGTTTAAGACAGTGCAGCCTCGTGTTAGAAAAAATATATTTAAAAATCTTGAAATTGTGAGCAGAGTACTGCAGGAAAGGCCACCAATAACTTTTACCTTAAAAAAAAAAACCAAACCAAAACAAATCCCAAAAAACCCCACAAAAACCCCAACAACCCCTCCCCACCCCTCTGTATTTATGTTTTAAAATGAGCAGAGTGGTAACACATAATTGTAGTTGTTTATACACAAGGAGTTTGTGTAAATGGCATTTCGAGAGATGCATTGAAATGGTCGTCACATGACTCTCTTATTACGTGAGGTTTATTTAGCGATTTTACCATTAGATGCTTGTTTTAGACCTCTTTGGCTCAATAGGCTTCCTAATTGCTGAAGTTTGCTAAGGAGCTGCAGATTTTATTTTAAAAGCATAGGATTCATTTATATACCTAATGAAGGGTAAGAGAGCTCACTAGTTTGTTTTTTTTTAATGTTTCTGTATATCTAGTTTTTAATCCTCTTCTCTGTGTTCTTCCAGTGTAAGGAAAAAGAATAAATAGCTTTGCAGTGAAAGACTTGTAATAGTATTCCACTTAGAAATTGGTGAAGAAATAATTGGTTGAGTGATTGTAAAAAGGAGCTGGTTAATCATACAAAAAGTAGCGTATGTAGTTTTAGATGCCTTTTTTGAGACTTGAGCATTAAAGCTGCTTGATTTTTAAAGGAATGGTAGGATTAGAGCTGAAGTCTTTTTCCTTAGGACATTTATAGAAATATATACTTTAAGATAACTCTTAAATATTTTGGAATATATGTTTGCTTTCTTGTTGCAGCTGTGTTATCCAAGAGAAATTCAGTGGCTTTTATAGTAATATCAGGTCTGAATCTGGCCTGTTAAGCTATGGAAGATTTCTTCCACTTAAGAAAAAGACTTTCATTTTTAGATGAAAGAGCCTAAGTTTTCATTCATTGCTCTTTAGCTCGTTTATAAGGGTGTTGTAGACTGGAGTGTAGAAGTGTGGGAGAACAAGAAATGCAGAAGTAATTTTTATTTTTTTTTTCCTTAGCTGGTGTTCTTTAAACAGTCTCAATCTCTTTGGGTTTAGGCTGTTCATAATAAAGGTTATTCATTACTCCTTATTGATACTGAAAGCAAGAAGAAAATTATTTTTGTCTGAATACTTACCTAGGTTCTATAATACTCAATACTAAATTAGTTAAGGCAGATTTTTTTTTTAATAAGATAATGGTGCTTAAAATTGATTTATTTTTTTTCCTCTCCTGGAAATACTCTCACAATAAATCAACACAGCTAATTTCTAGATATTTTTCTTCTACTCTTTTTCAAGTTTTGTCTTTAGGAACCTCTTATGATCAAGTGATCTTTTCCTGGATGCAGATCACACCTGTTTCGGGTGGTTTTGGAAGTCTGTATCTTTGCAGTGATTACCGTGGTGTTAGTAATTTTTTCACTGGAGTTGTGAAATCCATCTGTAGACATTTTTGGAAGGGCTTACTTTTTAATTTACTGGCAAATTAGTATAAAAATTATTTGAAGTAAACATTGAAAGGGACTCTCCTGCTATTGTGCCTAGTGTCTTACAAAAAGGAAACCACTGAAAGTCATAGTGAAGTGACATCCAAGGCTTCAGTTGTCAATGTTTCTGTTTATTCTTATTTCTTGGGCTTTAACAAGTGCTAATGCTTACTGAATATGAATTGCATTTAGAACAAAAATGGGAATACCTTACCGAAAGCGAGAGACCATTTTAGTTTTTGTTTTGTTTTATTTTTAATTCCATAATGTGTATCTAAAGATATTGAAAGCAAAGCCAAATGCTAGCAATTCTTTTTCTCATCTGATTTTGGGCCTTAGCTGTGTAAATGCTGAAATCCCTTCCTATTTGTCGAGTGGCTTTTTGTTGTAAAAATATCAGTTTTGAAGTTTAATTCGTGAGAACAGGGCGATAAGCTCTCAACTACCTGCTGCTATGATGAGCCTGATGACCTTTGGTAACCAGTTTTATAATCGTACTGTTTGCTGCGATTTTTTTTTTCCTAGTGACTTCCCTGAGAAATAGAAAAATATAATTGTATCGGTTTTTCTGGCTTTCTCTCTAGTTTTATGAGTGAAAAAGTGTTTTAAAATAAGCTTTTGTAATGCAGACAGAAAATCAGTTGCTCTCGTGAGAAATTTTGCCTTATGGCTTACCCGTTTTTTGTTCATAACGTGAATGTACTTAATTCAGAGGGCCATTACAGCGGCTATAATAATGTAGTGAAGGTCACAGAAAAGATAAACGAGGTCTTAAAGGTTGTGTTTAATAGGGGATTTAAAAGTTTTGGTGCTGTTTACAGTGGTGTTAGTGTCAGTCCAATGTATTAGAGTCCAGTTTTGGTTTGCCTGACTAGGCCAGTGCTTTCTAAAATGTTTTCGACTGGTACCTGACCAGTCTGTTTTAAAACCCGTACGCAGTAAAACACAAGTGCTCCGATTTTAAGGAGAGTAAGGTTCTTGGAAAAAAAGGCTAATATCGCTTTAAAAAACATATGAAGCCTGTGAGAGAGTTTAGAGCAAGCAAGAGCACTATGGTGTTGACAGCTTTATATCCCTGTTGGGTAACATTCACTTACTAGAATTGGCGTCTCCTCTCAGTTAGTAATTCACTCCATAAGGATTAAAAAAAAAAGGAGGGATGATTAATGACTAGGAAACTTATATTTACAGAATTGTTGATTGCAGTTCGTCAACCTGTTTGTGTAAGAGTGCATGTGCATAGATATATATGCGTGTATTGATTTGAAGAGTGTAGAAAATAAGTGTCAAAAGCCTCTGAAAGCAACTTAAAATGCCGTTATGCAGAATGAGCTGTTCTGAAGTTTGGTTTCGCTGAGAAGGAAACGTGGAACCAAATGATAGCCAAGGGAGCAGGGAATTACTGCAAAATATTTTTTGTTTAGATTAGTTTGGTGCAGTCTGACAATACATTCATATTCATTTAACTGTTAAGAACCGTGATTCAATTTACAGGATATTAATGGAGGGAAAAGCTTTCAGGCAATGCAAACCAAAGCGTGCGATCGGGATGTTAATCAGTAGCTGCAGTTATGGAACTTGTGCAAAGTCAGACGTAGATACAGTGACTCTTCGGAGTGTTGCTGCTGATTGCTGTGAGCTCCCTGAAGTTTAGAGTATCGTGGTCGTGTCTGCTTTAAGCGTAGTTAGAAATCAGTTTTAATGTGTCTCTGGGGTGACAGAAACAAAGGCTGCTGGTTTAAGGCGCTGTTTGTCAAGGTTCATTCTACATACTTCTGCAAAAATATTGTGGGGTTTGTACTACCTTGTTATCTTTACAAGGATTCAGGGGACTTGACTGGAGGGAAAATTCTCTTCTGTGCAGGGGGAAGAATGGAGCCTGATCAAATTTGCTCCTCTGCTCGAAATGGTTTGTAAACATGGCATCCTGAGCGCAGTAAGGGAGGATGTTTCACTTGTCCTGAGGAGCTGAGCAAAGCGAAAGGTTACGTTTTAGATTCCTGCCCAGATCCCACATGAAGAGTAATACCTTCCTGCTGCCTGGAAGAAACACGTAGCTGTTTGAAAGAATTAAGCGCGTTGAAATATAATAAGACCCGTGAAAGCTGCAAATCCCTGCTAGTTTCAGGGACCAGCATGGATGTCTTTTTATGTTTTACATTTCTATTTTATGTCTTATCTGTGGCTGCGTAGTCGGAAAACGTTGCTTTGTAATTTGATATAATTCAGTAGGGATTTGGAAGAAATGTAAAATCTTGCATTTTGCGTGTTTTGATACATAAGGAGGAAGAAACCTCTAATTTAAAAGGAACAGTAAGGAAAGCAAGACAGTGATTTCTTTTTCGGGGCTGATTGTTAAAAATGAGTTTCTGATCTTCACCCCTCTCTCCCTTCTCCTATCACGCTATGTCTTGTAAATAGAACAAACAGAACAGTGACTCCTGAAGGGTCATGCAGTGTATCAGATGTATTTTTGCTGAGGTAGAAAAATAGTCTTTCTTTATGTGTTTTCAGTACTTGGTCTGTTATTAAAATAAAGACACAGTTGGTTGAGGTACGTGTGCAATTGAACATATGCATTAAACAGAATATAGGGTATCCACCCATTCAATGACCTAGACATAATTTGATGTTTTAGGGTAATTTTGGACTCTTAAGTTGCATCTGCAGAAAGACACCAACAATTTTAAATTCAAGATTTGAGATTAGTGGTAGTAAGATTTTTTTTCTTTCCCCCGCAACAGTTCCTAAGTGTTTCAAGTCATCTCCCTGCTTCCTCTCCACACCCATAGCTGTGTTAGTTAACTGCATGCTGTTATTCTCATCGTAAGCCAAAGGGAAGGAAAAGCAACCAACACAATTGAAATAATCCATATTAATTCTGTTTACTCCTCCCTTTTCAAGTTGGGTTCTGCCTTTTTTCGGTTTCACCGGGATAGAACATAGTATATTTACTGCCAGTTATTTATAGGGCAATTCTTTGACAAACTCACCTTAACAGGAGGTTTCAGTGACTCCCCAGAACTGGTTTTGTGCCTAAAGGAGATGGCAAAAATCTTACTAAAAACTCTAAAGATGCCAATGAGGTAACATGTTTTCCAGAAATTAAATAGTGACTTATCTTCCACTCAGAATTCAGATGAATTTGGACATCGAAGGAAGGCAAACAGTATTAAACTTTTATTGTTATGAATAAACTCTTAGAGGTGAAGTTTGAAGATTCCTTTCCCAAATACCTAGTTTTGTGCATTCCTTATATTCCATTTAAATACTCTTGCTGTGCTGAATATTTTATCTTGATTTAAAAATAGAAAAAAAAAAACCTGGCAAAATGTAACTGTAATCAAGTCATCATTTCAACAGGCAGCTATGTCATATTGAAACTTTCTAGTTTGTAGCACAAACTTTCAGATGGTATCACTTACTTTAAAATTCCTTTAAACGTATTTGAGTTTAGTGCTCTTCATGGAGATACTAGCCTGAATATTTATTTTTGCAGTTCCTTTCTATTATTGATGTTTTCTTTAGAGCTGTGTGTGTGTGAACTGGGGAGGAAAAGGGCCACAGTGGTGGTCTGGAGCTTAAGTAAAATACTTGAACCAGTAAGATTTTGTCACTCGCATTGACGCAGAACATGGTAATACAATATGGCCACTATGGTGCTGTCAAATGAAGAGTTTTATTGCAGTCATGTATTTATATTCACCAAACATCTGCGTGACCTGTTTAGGAAAACTCTTATTTTTGTGATTGAGCAGTCCCCAGCCTGCTTTTAAATCTTATTTTTAAACTTTTCAAAATAGCTGAAAAATCTGTAAAACTTGGGGAAGATTCCCTTTGAATCCCAAATTGCAAGGCATAGCTAAGTTAGGCCTTTAATTACTGCCCCTCACAATTTAGTTAAATTAGTAACTACTGCTGTGTTTTTAGGATTAAAGGCCCAGTTTTTCAAGGTATAAAGTATTACCAAGTCCCTTTGAATTGATAGGACGGGGGTTTGTCGGAGATAACCTGTGCCTGATCCATACTCTGTAACTACGGGAGGAGCTGACGCTCGGGTGGCTTTGGAACCAGCCCGCTGTGTCCAGCCAGGAGCCAGAGCCCTTCCTAGCTCTGCAAAAACCCCCTCGTGCTCATTGGTTCCTACTGTACCGAACGTCCGGGGTCAGCTGCATCGATCCCCGCGGTGGCATGTGTCACTAATGCAGATGTAAGAAATAGTCACAGCAGACAAAAGGCAGCTGAGTGTTTGATGGCTTTTGAGAAATGTTTTGTAGCCTCTAGCGATACTAAAAAAATAAAAAAATTGCCCTCCAAGAAGAATTTGTACTTGTTGCAGAATGCTGATCGGCAGCACTGCGGGGTTACAGACAAATGAGTTGACATTGGCGAGGGGTAAGGAAAACACAAAACACTCTTTGCTGTTTCGTTCGGGGGCACTTGTTAGCCCATCTAGTTGAGGCTGTCATGGCCATTCCCAAGTGTCGGCTGCTTTAGTGTGTGATAACGTTCCCAGCCAGCAAGGCATGTATGTTGTCCATATTGTCGCTGTTCTGTAGTTAGGGATTTTTAAACTCTTTTTTTTTTTTAATCCGGAGTTCCTGCACTTTTGTATGAAAGCACAGTACTGCAGCTGTTGGGTATCTTCTGTCCCTGTCTTCATTTGCATTGGTTAAAATATTGCTAAAGGAAAAATTATATTTCCAATGTAATTTCTTCTATTTCAGGGAATTAAAAAACCCCATGAAATAGCATTTTTAGTTGTTTGGGATTTTTTCCTTTTTAAATACATTTGCTAGCTCTGTGAGTGTCCCCTGAAGACTTACAAATATACAAGTTTAGGGCTGCTGACATAGAACAACTCGTATAAACGATGTTTGAAAGTTTTTGTTTGTTTGGTTGGTTGGTTAGTGTTGTGTTTTGCTTTGGGTTTTTGAAATGTAATTCTTACTCTGATTTTTAAAGGTGTGAATGTCGATGTTGCTAGTACCTGAGGACTTCAGTAAAACCTCCTTCCAGGGGGCACTTCTACTTAGAATAAAACAATGCAAATAATTTACAGATAGTTTAAAAAATGAAGTGTGAGCCCTGCATCGATGTTATGGTAAGCTGGATTCTAGGGCAGGAATACTGTGTCTGAACTCAAGATACACTTTCAATTTCTCCTGGAATGCTGAATGATTATTGGTGTTTCATGCAGCGATGTTTGGAAAAGGAGAAGATTGTCATTATTTGTAGAAGCTGTATGAAGGGCACAGAAATAACTTGAAGAAAAAGGACAGGTAGTCTAGATAAGAGTCTAAGCATATGACTTGTTTTCTAAATAGAAAATTATCTGGCTAATTATCTGGCTAAAAATGTTCAGTCATTGAGCTCTAACTGATGTCCTTGTATCAGATGGACATGAAATATTAAACGACTTGAGCACAACTGTACCTTGTTAGTAGCAATGTCAGCAAGGTAAAGAAGGTCAGAAAAATCTTAATACCTGTCAGACACTATTTTACATGAAGCTGCAGCATCTCTTGAGATAACCATACACCCACTGCGTTTGCAGAATGCAGTAGAATTGTCTTCCACTTAAACATGCTCCCTCATTTGTTCCCCAAGGACACACACTGAGATGAAAAGACGCACTATTGACAGCAAATCTTTTCAAAGGTACTAAACCTGGCATGAAATGTCTGGAGGGGAGTTTCTTATATCAAAAGCATGATTTGTATGGCTGCATACAGCCACAAGGTTACTTTGTCTCTCTCTCTCTCTCTCTCTCAGCTGTTCCATTCTGTTTGTAATGTTGAGAAGGGGCTGGATTAGTGTGTCTTTACTTGGCTATCACCAACACTTCACTCTCGAGAAGTTGCTGACTTTGTCAGCATTTGGACGGAAGCTTCAGATAAGTGAGGAAACTCACAAAGAAGTATTTACCATCTTGGTAATCTAAACTCACAGAGAATGTCTTGCCGTAAATTTAACTGACAGGCGTATATTGGAAATGAAGCATGTTATTTTCAAAACTATAAGCAGCCTATTTTTTTGACAGTAATATAAATTCATATTTTGAGCATATTTTGGTTTATATGCATTTCCATTATTTATATATTAAAATTCGCACCATTTCCAGCTGTATTATTTTGAACGGTTATTAAGAAATGTAGTTCTAAATTATGAGTTATACAATACTTTGGAGTAAAAGGTGATTTTCATAATGTCTTCTCCCTACTTACAAATAACTTCTTTGCCATAATACAAACATGTTAGCGGAGCAACATGATAGATGTCTCTTTAAGTATCGTAGTAAAAGAAAATGACTTGTATTCTGGGGCTGTGGATAGTTTATGTTGTTTTGGACCCATTTCCCAAGCAGTGATCGAAAACAGATTACAATAACAATTATACAGTCAGAAGATGCAATATCCATTTCTGTTTTAATTGAGTGAAAGAATAATAAAAACATCATTAAGAAAAATGAGGTGGACCTGTCATACATGCTACCAATTTTTAGACTTAGAGAAAATGCAGAGTAACAGAAGTGCGAGCTTTTTGTTGAATTTCCCTTTTTCTTTAAAGTAGTTTGTTTTCTCGAGCTAGAAGTCCGGATAGTCGACTTCATATGGGGTCCTGTGAGCAAGTATGCAGTAAGTGGGCATATTGCTTGACAGTAATGCTCAGGTTGGGCATTATCTGGGTGCCTGGGTCTGGTGTAATAGTACTGAGAAAGTATTGAGCCTTTCTGATGACTTTAATATCACCATAGTATCATATTGACCTGCCAGCTAGATGAGCTTTGAGAATGCCATGGACGGGTAGAAAGTAGTAAAAACTACTTCCTTTTCTTTCAAAATGACAAGCTGTGCTACGTCATGTAGGGGAAGTGTTTTGGTTTTTTTGTGCTGTCTTCAAATCTGTGCAGATGGATGCAACTCAGAGTACTTGGTCTCTTAAGCCGTCGCTGCCTGGGTCTGACTCTTCTGTGGCCCTTTAGCTACCTCAGCATCCCAGGGCTCAGATTGAGACCCACAAGGCAGAAAGGCCCCGTGCCAAGGGGCCGTGCATCCCTGTGCTCCTTGCAAAGGGACCAAACTGTACTTGAAGGCCCGAGGTTGAGGGGTCCTGGCTCTCCGTTTTCTCTGACTCCTAGAGCTGTAAGCAGAAGTGTCCTTTCTGCTGTACCATACATGGGAAGAGAGAGCCTTGCTACAGTAGCCTTGGCTCTAGTCCTCTATCATACAGCTTTATAAATCAACATTTGGAATGGCATCCAAAAGTGAACTGGGAGCCAGTTTGGCCTTTGGAGCACAGATGTAATCTGCTTTCTTTGGCTAACACCTCTCAGCGAGCACATGCTTTTGCACTAGCAGAAGTATCTGATTCTTTGGTGTAGCTCTGTGTACCATAGCAATGTAGCAATTCAGCTTGTTGAGCCCCAAAAGCATTGCTGACTCTTCACAAGTGAATCCACGCACAGTAGGTCAGCCCATAGGTAGGATTTTTCCACCCTTGCCCCAAAATATTTCTAACTGGATGAAGTGTACTGTGCATACCTGAGAAGGAGAATGTAGCTATTAACTTTTGTTTCTTGACCTCAGGACTTGTTCGATAAAGATCTGGTAGTGATTAAAACCCATTAGATTAATGTAACTTGCTGGCAGATAAATATAAATATTCCTAAAGGAGTAATGTTCAAACCGGTAGCTGTTAAATGTGTGGTCTTATGTTTGTAGAGTGGTTCCCCCACAACTCTGCTGTGAGACAATAGAAGAGAAGGCCACTGGGGCTGCCCTCTGTCCGCATCCAAGGGTGTGAAGGATTGGAGTTGTGAGCAAAGGCCAAGCCCCAGAGGCCAGCTGCTGACCCTTAATGGGCTGTAGGTGCAGGCTGTCTGAAGGCTCCGTACTGACGGGTGAAAAGGGAGGCAGAGGGGGAAGCTGGCTGCCTTCTCGAGGACAGAATGGCTTCTACGTTTTCTCATTTGTGATTCTCTCCTCCACTTCTTTTCCTGCTGAAGATGATACAGATTTCTCTGGTCTCCTTCTACCAGAAAAATACCTATCTAGTAATGATATTGCTGTAGCAATAGCCTTACCCTTGCTGTGAGTGAAGCAGGATGAAGAACTTCATCAGTTACCATTGAGTTTGACAACATTTATTCAGAGAGAGTTTAATATGTGGCTTGTCCTCTTGCACGTGTACGTGTAACTTTTGCCCATAGCCAGTTCTGCCGTATCTGTTGACATGGTCACTTAGAAATGAGGTTTTCTAGTGCTGCCAGGATCCATAAGAGATGAGGGAAGGAGGCAGTGGTTACAGTGGCTGTAGATAATTCAGCATGTCTCACTGCTGGAGCCTGGAAGTGGGTTTGAAGGCAGAGGTGTAGGTTGGTGACATTTATCTTGTAACATAGAGAAGGGGTGATAAGATTTCTTATTTTTCTTGCTAGGGAGTGGTTCACAAAGGGATGGACATGAAAGAGAAAAGAACTTGCTGGTGGGTCCCAGTGGAGACCCCAAAATAGGCCCAAGTGTGGTCTGCAGCACTTCTCCAGAAATAAAACCTCAAACCAGCTATGAAAGCTTTTCTGTTGCATTCCAGGGGACTTATCCCAGTACCAGGAGATTAGTTAATAGAACCTTCATTAAAATGCTTTTGCTAGAAGATGTTTTTTTGCTTCAAAAACTACATAATATGGTGGCGTCTGCTAGCACCACTGAATTTAAGGGCTTATTAGTGGTTCTAGTTTTCAGGGTTTAAAAATGTTGGTCATTAAAAATAATTTGGGGTGGATACCTTGGCACAGAGAGTCTTAGCCCCTTAGGCGAGTTCTGTTACGTTTTTGAGAGAAAAGAAACAGGAACTAATCCCCCAAACTAAAAACCCCTCACGAACCCTATACTTGTTTTTAAGTTAAAGAAACCAAAACCGAAAACTTACAGGAAATTAATGGCTTAAGATGATTTTTAAACAAAAAGTCGTCTGATTTTAGAAGTGTTTGTTATACTGATTTTGAGTGAAAGGAGTAAATTTTATAAAGTATGGATGTGGAGTATTTTTTCTTCTTTTATAACTGCAAAACAAGTTGAGACAACTGATTGTTTTATTTAGGAAAAATGTAGCTATGCTGTCTTCACCGCTTTCCTCTCGACGAGAGTAATTGGACTCAATGATTTTAAGTGTTCTTTTCCAACCGATTCTGTGATCACAGAATCGATTCTGTGATTCTGTTCCACACATTGGAAGGCCTGTGTGTGACTGCAGCGAACAGCATGGTGCTGCTGGCCCCCAGGATTCCTGCACGCCGGCAGTGCTGCTGCTTTCTGCTGGAGCAACCTAGACAGCTCCTTGTGCTGCCTTCTCACTCCAGCTCCCTCCAAGCGGCGTTTTGAGCTCTGGGCTATCATCGCTCTCAGCTGTGCTTGTTTAATTGGAGAGGTGGAAGTGCTTTCTTCTCCTGTTTAATTGCTCTTGCCCCCTGGCTGCCCCGTGTGTGGCTGTCCCTGGGCTAGCAGGGTGGCACAAAGCCCCAGTGGGGCTGCTCCTGTTCCTACTCTGTGAACTCAACCGGTGTGACAGATTCGAACTTCGGGTTGAGTTAGTGCAGCTGGTTTAGCAGAGGGGATTTGTTACCAGAAACAGCTGATTCGCTTTCCCTAAGAAAAGGCCTCATCTCCTGCGAGCGATGCTTCTGTCTCAGACATGCTGCAGGAGAGGCTGTGCCAGAGGTAAATGCTTGGTGTTCTTCTCTTGATCTTGTTTCTTCTTTGTCTCAGCACATGCTCTAAGTATGGCTTTTCTTTCATGACATTTTTTTTAGGAATTCAAGGATTATCAGATCAAGTTATGAGTTTCATGATATGTTTCTGTGGTGGGATAGTGGCCTGAAATATTTGTGTTAAACAGTAAGGCTGTTATTTCAGCTAGGAGCAGTCTTTGGGTAGTTAAACTGTCAGAAGCAGAGGACATCTGCAGAGACGGTAGTGACTTATTTATAAGACTTCCTGGGATCTGGGATAGCTGCGATGGCTGGGAGACTGAAGCCACAGAAAGGACTGGAAGCTGAAGAAAGATGTAAATAATACCTTGTGGTTTGCATTCGCCATTGGCTAAAATATAAAATGTAGAAATGCATTTCCTGCCTACAGATTTATTGAATATGTAAAGCCAGAAAAAATAGCCGAGGAGGAGTAGAAAGATATTGTCCTTAGTTTTACTTCCTCTGGCCCTCCTAAGAAGAAAAAAATCTACAGTGTAATGTTATTTAACATGATTTTGTTTCTTTGGCAAACAGTGTATTAAAATCATCTGTGTACTGAGCTCTTCTTTACCAAATTGCATCCTGGAACAAATTATTTGCAGGGGGCATATAAACCCATGAAGAGTAGGAGTTTAACAGCATCACATTGCTGCTTATACGCAAAATCAGGTACCTTGCGTTTTGTCTAGAACACACTGGAGAGCAGAGGATTAGCAGAAAGTGGGGTCCTTGTTTTTAAACAAAACTTCCTACTGTAATGAGGTGCTTGATGCCACATAGGATTGTACAGCTGCAAAGATCTTGGTACAGCCTCCTGTGTTGGACATGGTGATCTCCTGCTGGCCGCCTGTCAGTGTGTGCACACAGCTTTCTTCACGTGGTTCCGAGCGGCAGAGTCATTCCTTCAGTCCCCATTAAAAGAGATTTACAGTGGAAGAATTCTCAGCTTCGTAATGAGCCTGTTGTAAGCTGGGTCTTGATAAATAAAAGGCTGAAACACAGTCCATTTACCCAAACCAGGCATTTATTGTAAAGAAGTTAAGTGCCAACAACTTATATTCTCTCCGATTTAATTGTATTCATAATTTATGGTGTAACTTGAAAGTGAGCCTTAATGGACATGCCTAATGCTTCCTGAAATAGGGGAGCTCTCTCCCTCTCTTCCTCCTTACCATGGAATTGCTCTGCAATGGGCTGAACCTGGGATCTGCTTCCAGCCAGATCCTTCTTGGGCGTGAGTAGTCGTGTATGTGTGGCCCTGTGGAAACGGTGTGATTGTGCCTGTCCTTGTATCTCCTGCATTAGCTGGAGATCTGAATGTCCTTGTATCTCCAGCCCTCAGCTGGACTCTGCAGGATTTTCTGGAGAAGATCTCACGTCACCATCAGCTACAGCTATGCTGCGATTCAAAGGAAAGTGGTGTTGAGATCTTAAAAACCCATCTTAAAAACCCATCTTTTTTTTCCCAAAATACTATTTGTTGTCTTTCCTACTGAGAAAGCCCCAGCCAGTTAGACAAAATACCCCACATTTTAGAGTGCAGTTGATTTTTCTAATTATGAATTTATCTTCTGTTGTTACATTTGATCTTAAAGGTATTTTCCAACCAAAATGATTCTCAGATATGTTTATTCTTTATGTTTGTTCAGCTAGTCAAGTCTTTAATAGAAACCTCCTGATTATTAGCATGTGAACTAGGTTTTAATTTCTGATCGCTTCAGGATTTGCAGTTTACACTGTTTTGAAGAAGTGGCACAATGAGGCTTCAAAGCTTTCATTTTTCTTTGTTTTATTTTTTAAAAATTATCTTAGTGGTGGGGGCTAAGCTTTTCAGAAAGGAAATTACGGATTTGTGTTACACTTTAGGATGCAGGATGGCATCTTTGCTGCAGAAATCCAGGTATTTCTGTGTAACTGAAAGCTGTCAAACTGAATTGGCTTCTGCCTTTTCCAGTTAGAGCTGCAGGATGTGAAAAGGAGAACTGGCAAATCTTTCCTATGCCGATTTCTGCCTCTCATAACATTTTTCTCAGTTTAGGTTCATTTTTCAAATTTGTTTAGAAGAAAGGAAAAGACAGTTAAAATACCAAATCTGTGTATGTAAGGTCAGCTCTACTGCAGTGCAGAGGGAAAGAAATAAATGGACTGCTTTCCCTTGACTGCCTTTGCTGGATAAAGGTCTCTCTCTAAAGAAAAAACAGAAGGAGATTAGGTTTAGGAAATGTTTGTAGTTTGATTGCTTCCTGTGGTTACTGCCAGTTGTGGAAGCATGCTTTATTGTTAAATATATGGAATCTTTATCTAGATAATTTCCTCAAGACAATCCATGCATTGCTAATTGGACTTTTTAGTTTCTGTTGTAGAGTTAGGGTCTCATGTTAGAAGTCAAATCAAAGTTGCTTCAGTTTTTTTTAGGTGTGCATGGAAAGAAGGATTTGTAGATCCTGCTGTTGCTACTGCCTAGATTCCCTTTTCCCTTTTCCCTTTTCCCTTTTCCCTTTTCCCTTTTCCCTTTTCCCTTTTCCCTTTTCTTTTTTTCCTCTCGGTCATGGGAAGGCCAGCTCAGAGCGTGGCCCACATCGCAGTCTCTGCTAGGGAAAATGTTTTCTACGTAAAGTAATGAAGAATTTTCAGTAGTTTATGAATTTGCAGGTAGATGTCCGGGTTTCTGAACTCCAAACCATAGAAATTTACTTTTTCTTTGAGAAAGATTACTCTGCTTGTGTGTGTCTGTGTTCTGTTTAAAACAAAACAAAAAATAGCCAACAAACAAAACCTAAAAATCCAAAGCCTAACAGCAACAACAACTTTATTTTCCACTTTCTTCACTTGATAAAAATCTCTCCACTGTAGAATGATTTCCTTTGGGTTTGACACCACCATTTGATCTCAGTTTTTAATAATTTTGGTGGGTTTCACTCCCAGAAGAAAACATGCTTGTGCTGTGAAGTATTCCCACTAGAAATCTGGGAAGTCTTAAAACCTCATGTTACTCAGGGCAAAGAACTGGCTTCTTTATTAATTCCCTGCTAGACAGCCCCTTTACAGTAAATCTTTCCGTGACACCATGCTGTTGAAATTAATCAACCTGATGTTTGGAAATTGTTCAAATTAGATAAAATTAAGTAACACCTTGATGGGACTCAAAACTTGACCTGATGGAAAGAGATTTTAATCTAAAAAGACATGAATTTTATTGGTGCTTTTTCTTTCTAGTTGATCCTCATTTTCTAGTGATTAGGATGCACAAGCACTGGTCCCTGTTTAATGGCTGGAGAGGTGGGTGGCTGGAAGAGCTCTCAGCTTTCCTCTCTGCCTGTGATGCTTCTGTGCAAGCAGACCATGCATAGACATTTAGTGCCAATACTGTCACATCTATTACTTCAAAAAGCACGTGCTGGACAAAGTATTATTTGCAAATGAACAAAAGAAACAGTGCAGGACTTTTTAATAACTGCTTTCTTCTCTTCCTTCTAGTTTGTCATTAGAAATCTGTGGCTTTTACTTGGAAGTCTTACAACTGAAAATGTTTTCCAGGGAGCTGTATGATTGCAGATTGATAATACTTTTAACTGGCTCTAAGTCTTTTTTTTTTTGTAAAAATGAATGCTTTATGCAGCAGAGTATCTTGGGTTTTCACTTCTCTAATGAAATGTCTATTTCTCTTTCCTTAATTTTTAAAGAATTGATTAGTCCCCAGTGAAATAAAACTATAGATGAAAATGGGCAAGGAGGAGAAAATGTGCATTCGGTCTCTTTGATACATATTTAATTTACTTTTTTAATTTCTCTGCCCCTTAGAAGAGTCTTGGCAAAAAACGCAAGTGTGTTTACAGAGACTCTCTGTACATTGCAGCTTTTCCGTGAAAGCAAGAGCCGGGCTTAAATCTCATCTCTGATTTGCTTTAAATGTGCATGTTATACAGAGGTACTGGTCGCTGCTAACCATTCTCTTCTGGGTAATGGTGGGAGCAGTTTTTCACTGCTCTCTTTCGTGTGTTAGATGCGATTCTTGCCGCGTATGGCTGTCCTTATAAAAAAGCCTTTCTGTAGATCTTTGTTTATGCTCCCCTGACGTTTTATGCAGATGCCATCTATATGGGGTCAAAGCTCTGCAGGAAGCGTGAAAGAGCTGTTCATGAGTCAGTAACGTTAATCAAAATCAAGGAGGAAAACCCTTTAGTGCGATTTGCGTTTGGTGTGCATACTAGCGTCGTGTTTGTCCTTTAAGGAAACAAACTCTTTCCTTTTTAGCCCTGGGATTGCTCCTTGTTTTCTCTCTCTCCGTGCGGAAAGCAGCAGCATGCCGTGTGTCACGCAGCAGCCTCTCGGCAAAGCCGGGAGAGGAGTGCAGGCGAGCTCGGTGCCCCCGGTTGCGTGTGCGCGGCGAGGGAGGATGGATGGCAGGGATGCGGGCTGCTCGCATCGCTCCTTACCGAGGGAGCCGAGCACTTCCAGGGTTATGAGTAAGGCTGGCTCGCGCTGCAGTAGCGCTGCATGGGAGGCTGTTACGGATGCTTGGGCTCCGGCTCTCTGAGTACTGCTCCAAGTTCTTCAACTGGAATGACAGTGAGTAGTGACTAACTTGTATTGCTCTTCTCTTAAGGGCCCTGTCGCGAGCTGGAGGTGTAATAGATGCATGTAGGAGCAAGCCTAGTGGTGCATAGCAGCCTGTAAAGAGCATGTTGGCGTCTGCAGATGTTTTTCCTTGTGATTCCGAAGTCTATTTATTTTCAGACGGGGAGAAGTTTGCGGTAGTAAGGTCGTTGGAGATAAGGCAATTTAATCTGAAATAGAGAGCGAAGCAGTTGAAGCTTCCTTGGAGTGAGATTGGCTTGGAAATAAGTTTGATTGCTGTTGCTTTTTTATCTTATTTTTAAAAATCAGTATTAAGATTCCAGGTGCTACAGTGAGAGGCATGAGAATGGGTCAGTAATGACAGATGTGGTAAGCTGCCCTTTGCTCTCTGTTTTTAAGGTACTAATAGCAGCTTATCATCAGTTATTCTGGGTCACTGAGTTCAGAGATGTTTTCTCAGAAGCTGTTTCTTTAGCAGGGTTCCTCTAAGCATGGGCAGCAGGAAGGGGCAGGAAAGTCATCATGGGCAGGAGTTGTGTGGGGTCCTTTGTGCTATCCATAAAGGGATATAATTTAGTATGGCATCCATCCTAGCATTTGAGATCCTGTTTGTACTCAGACAGTAAAGGATGAGTGCGGAGAATAGGTGCAACTTCTGTGCTGAAAAGGAGAGACTGTTGTGTGACGAGGAAAGCATCCAGCAGGAGCATAAAAGACAGTGTGACATCCCTCTCATCAGTTTACTTCACCACTTTGTCTGTCTTGCCAAAATGTAATTTACACAACTGATATTACAGCCTCAGCATTTGGCCAATTATCTTAATCTTTTGCTAAGACATTAATAGCCCCATCAAAAGTGCTGTGACAGCCTGTGTGTTCGACAGGACTGGAAGTTTGTCACTTGAAGAGACGTATTTTCATTTTAACTGGTTAAATGGTGTATGGACAAATATAATTCAAATTTTAACCTTTGATAGGAAAAGAAATTTTGTCACTGATTTCAGAAGAATGTGATCACCCATGTGCTGTCTCTTCAGGAAAGCACCTGGAGATTTTTTTTTTCACTGAGTCTTTTTTTTTTTTTTTTTTTTTAGCACTATGTGTTAGAATTTGGCTGTTTGAACTTGCAAAATGCATCAGTTTAACCCAGAATCAAGCAGTGGAGAGGGAGCAGTATCAATGTGATGCTGTAACCTTCTGCTCCTGCAGTTAGAATGTCAAATTGAGAGTCACTCTGTGGCTAGATAAGTCACTGACTGAGAAATGTGTACCTAAAATATATTTTAAAGTAGATCTAGTCTCGAAATTCAAGACAAGGAGTATATAAGTTCCTTAGCAGATACTGGTATGACTGTATTTATTTCGGGGCAGGGTGACTCTTCTGAAGGGATATGTAACTATTGGCTTGTAGATACTGAATTTTGAAGCTACTGACAGTAGCTCAAAAATATTTAATAGACTTCATGAAGAAGAACTGGAATGTGGCTTTCTCTTCTTTTTCCCTTAAAGAAGTGTTTGGTTCAGGAATACTGTGATTTGTGTCCAAAATTCATAAATACTCTCAGAATTTTTTATAATTATTGTCTAGAGGAAATGGTTATATTTCATTCTGAAGAACAAGATTTAGAGGTGAACTTGCTGGTGACATTATGAGCCTTAGCTGGCACACTTGGAAAACTGCTTTAGGCTGCTTTATTGTTCTCTGCTCTAATACTTTCTAGTTTACCTAAGGACTAACAAGTTATATGTAACCAGTTAAAAAATGCCTGACTGGAGGTAGAGTGGCCTGTAGCAGGTGGTGGAAATGGCTGCTCTGTATGTTCAGTAGGTTTTCCGTCTGTTCCATCTTCCTCCTGGGAATGTGCTGTAGGGCTGTTCCCTGCAAATCGGCTCGTTCCTCTGCTGCCTGTAGCTTTGGATCCCTTCGAGTTCGTGCCTCACAATTTATCCAATGCCATAGATAACTTGATCCTGTAACCACAAAAGTAGATTTACAATAAACCACAACAAAACTGAATCCAGACCACCCCCTGAGTTTTCCACTTCTGTGGTTCCTCCTCATCCTCGATCCTTTTTCCAAAAGAGCTGTCCTCACACTCTTCATGGGTGCTGTGGAAAGACAGCCATGGGTATCTCTGGGTCTGAGTGACCATCAGCTGCCAACACAAGATTATAATTTTCAACAAAATCAATGCAAGAGTGTTTTCCTTGTACAGTGAGAAGACTGGCCAGGGTCTGAAAATGCACAGATATCCCAGGGTCCCCCAAGGGGACCAGCCTCTGTTGATTTCTCCATAAATTCACTGTGTAGAGAGAAGCAGAAATGGCATTTGTGTGTCACGTTTTCATATGGCTGAATGTGGAGAAATTACCTAAAAGAAACAGGGACATTCATGGAACTGTAAAAAACTTCTGCAATGTTGAAAAAGTCGTATTAGGAAATCTTTTTCATCTTCGTGCTGGCTATGATTCTGTTCCTGAATTGTATTCTCTAGAGCTTTTAGTGTGGTTTTTTAATGAGTCAAGTGATGAGACTTCAGTATTTTCCTTGGAAAGAAAACAAAATTATCCTACAAGGAGGAAAGGCAGATTTGCACTTACGATGAGTCTTCTAGGAGGTGTGGTTATTTACGAGTTTAATCAGACATGTATGACACAGTTCTTGTTCCTCTTATTGATGCTTTGTTGGTTTGTTTTTTTTTGTTTTGTTTTGTTTTTTTCCATGTAGGTTTGATGATTCCAGTCTTTTGTGTGGTGGAGCAGTCAGACGCCTCTCTTGAATACGATAATCGAGAAGAGCATGCTGAGTTCGTTCTGGTTCGCAAAGATGTGCTCTTTAGCCAGCTGGTGGAGACAGCGCTCCTGGCTCTGGGGTATTCCCACAGTTCTGCAGCTCAGGCACAAGGTATTCAATAGTTTTTTTCTCACTTCTCTGCACTGCAGAAGACTGCACCTGAGGTTGTTTGATGTAAGGAAAAAGTAAGAAAATCGGCAGCAAACCTCGGAAGTGTTGATATCAATTGTGTTAATTACTTAATCCTAAACTAGGGGTACAACGAGCCCTACATTTTTAACCTGCCTAGAAAGCATTAGCTAGATCTTGCTGAAGTGTGAAATCTGGGGATAATGATCAGTCAGGATATTCATGGCACACTTGTTCTGTACCACGAGGCAGGTTGCTGCTTCGAGGAAGTAAGCACAGAAGATAGAGCCTTTTAGGTGTACGGCTAGATGGTATCCAGTATTCCTCTTTATATGAGGGCAGTTTTGAACAACATGTTGTAGTCTTTCATTTTTAAAATTATGCACTGTAGATAGTGGTTACATATATACGCATGCTGTCTTTATGGCAAATAGTTGTAGGACTAAATGTGCAAGCTGATTTCTGTTTTTGCTTACCTACCATATTGCTGCAAAACCCTTTGTAAAGCTCTATAGTTCCTTCCACTCAGAGATGATTCTCTGTTAGCAGCAAAATCTTTAAATAAACAAAGCTTTCCTCTCTCTACCCAAAATATAAGCTTAAAAAAACCCAAACCTAAAATCATAATCTTGAGGGAGATGGGCAGGAGGTGGTGGGTTGGGAAAAATCTTTGCAGAATGAACTTCGAATTTCAAGAGACTTTTTTATACTAAACAGGTTATTTCAATGCTTATTCTTTTTGGATGAGAAGCCTGTAAGTTCGTTTTTATCTCCGTGTCACCGATAAAACCTGTGTGCATTTAGAGTAGCTTAATAGCAATTTGCCTGGGGATTTGAATTTTGTCTGTTGATTTGAGTTGTTTTATATAGTTAGGTATTTGAACGTGGGAACAGAAGGAACAATGGTGGTGTTGAATCCAGGAATTCCAGGCAGTGGTTAATCGCATGGGCTCCTTGTACAAACTTCTTTCCAAGCAGGGTGATAATTATTCATTTCCTCTGTCAGACTCTGCTCTGTGAGAGAGGCGCAGGTTCTTCATGCAGGCAGAGCTTATATACATGACTTTATTTACATAACATGGTGGTAAAAGCCCTGCAAGAAGGTTGTTGTTTTGGTTTTTAATACAAAATGCTTTGTGTCTTCTTAGGGACTCTTTATTTCCTGAATGTAAAAGGTCAGCGTATCCCACTGTTTCCATCCTGGTGAGCCAGCTTTCTGTTTGACAGCACTATCCATCTCAGTTAACACAGTTGCTCAACGTGTTGCGAGCTAACATGTGGAACATGCTGCATTAGGTGGCCAAGATTTGATTCTTGGCACTTGTGAAGGGGAATGGGCTTTGCAGAAAACCTGCTCCAAGGGGGCATGTCATCCAGTGCAGTGACCCACATTGGCTGAGCATCTCACTTGGGGGAACCTTGCTTTTGTGGCATCGCTCTGTTGAGAGCAAGAGAGGAGGAGACAGATTAACTCGTGAAGGAAATCAGTCACTGTGCAGGGAGGAAATGGCCACTTCAGTTTTGGGCTTGAACAGTGAGCAGGTTCAGAGACTGATCTATCGCTTGATGTGCTGCTCGAGTGACTCCACTAGAAAATAGAAGTTGAATCTCTAATTATTGCAGTTAGTCTAAAAGAAAAGACTACGGTATTTTCATCTTTAAGGCAGCAATTACATTCCTCTAGGCAACATCACATGGTATAATATTTAGAACGACAGAAAGTACCTTAAAGATACATCAGCTAACAAATCTCTTGGTCAAGTTATTTGCCTTCACGCTGAAGGGCCGGTCCACCAATGGCTTTTAGACATCTTGAACAAGTACTGCAAGCAATGCTGATCTTGAGATATGAAGCTGAAGCAGGTGGCATGTTCTGTAGTACCTTGCCTCTGTGCTAGCTATCTCTAAGCTGAAGGGTGAGGTACAGGCAGAGACAGCCAATATATTTCTGAGATTGTTTTGTTTAGTGAGAAAATTTATAGGGTATGGGGCCCTAATTTGTTAACAAGGATTGACAGAAGTGTGCTACTAAATTGCTATTATAAGGATTTAATTGGGAACACAAATAAATAAAGGAGGGGAAATAAAGCTTTTTACTTTATTCTTGATGGTTGTAGGACAAGTCTGCTTCTGTTATAGTGTTTGGAATTGATTTCCATTAGCCAAACATATTAATAAACGGTCACTTAGTTCTTTTTTATGATCAGCTGAATTACAGGATCGGCAAGAAAAGTTGAAGGTCCTCAGGTGCATTTTTCAAAACGCTCTGAGCATCCTGCTGTGCAAAACAGTGACATGACTAGGTGTCCCCATGTCCTCCAGGGACAAGGTAAACGCAAAGCTTTGGCGTTGCAAAAGCTGTCTAAGCCGTAATTCAGCACGTAACAATTGTCTCCTTTTGCGTTGGGAAAGTGTTTCTTTTCAGCCCCCTCTTTTTTTGATGACACCGAGGGGAATGGCGGTTTTGCTTCATCTTGCCTCTTGCATCTTGCCTTTGCCTGTTCCCTTTAGAAGGGCTGAGCTGAGGCTCGAGCTGTGCCTTGTGTGTCTTTCCAGCTGTACAGCAGCGCAGCAGGGCCTGGCTGGCAGGGAGGAGACGTGGCACAGAGCAGTAGGTGGTGTGTGACCCCTGAAGGGGCTGTGTGCCCTCCCCGAGGGGCTG
>VWZN01021524.1:105720-137085 GCA_013396955.1 Regulus satrapa | reverse complement strand
CTGAGGAACAGGCGAGGATGTGAGACTAATAATAAGGAATATGTAGTAAAACGACACACTGGACATGGACAGACAAGAAAAGCCACAACTCATGGTCAAGTGGTAACAGAAGCACGAACAAGAAATTTGTCTGCTATTACTCTGCAATACTATTATCATTAGTGTCTGGTATTATTATTGTAATTGTTGCTATTACAACAATTATGTTGTGGTTTTATCTTTTTTTTATTTGACCTGAGTCACCTTTTCTTCTTCCATGCATGTTTTTGGGGTTTTGTTGTTGCTGTTTTGGTTTTGTTTAAATTTTGGAGTTATTTCTTTTTTGGTGTGGTTTGCTGTTTTGGGGGGTTTTTTTTAAGAAAATAAACACATCGGCTTTGAACACACAACAAAACATTTTGAGGACAACTGTCAAATCCCAAGTTGACTTGGGCTGTAAGGAACATTTAGAATTCATCTACTCTAATCCCCCTGCAAGGGCCAGCAACATCTTCAACTAGATCAGTTTGCTCAGAGCCCCAGCCAGCCTTACCTTCAATGTTTCTATTCAAGGGATGGGACATCCACCACCTCTGGGACAACTGTTCCAGTGCCTTACCACCCGTATTCCAAAACCCTTCTTCCGTCTATCTAACGTACCTTGTCCTATCACAACAGATCCTGCTAAAAAGTCTGTCCCACTTTTCTTACTGTTGTTACAAAAGACAGATAACCCAGTAGCATTCACTTAAATACACAGCTCTTAGCCCTCAAAAATCCTGATGTCATGTCTTTTAGTCTGCATCAAGCCAGTTATGAAGATTCTTACCACTAAACTAAAGTTCTTATTACTCATCATCACCGCAAGTTGATGTAAAGTGTTATCAAATCATCAGACGGGAAAGAGAGCACTAAAATCCTATGAAATGAAGAATGCATATTTTTAGTCACTTCTTTGAGTGGCCAGGAATTACTCATATTCCTCTGAGGCAACCTCGAAGAGTAGGGATATCTGTCCTTGAAGTTTTTTTATTCCATCTCACTTGGTTGGTCTCCTAGTGCACCTATAGCCTGTGTATTTCCATCTCCCCCACTTCAACATCTGGCAGCAACCTTTAAAAACTGCTGGGGAGCTGTTTCCAAAAAGGAAGGAGATTCTCTCCTTAGACATGCCACCAGCTTTCCCCGGAGAAGTTCCATGCAGGCAGCATAATAAACTGACGTAATTAAGCACAGTCAAACTACAGTGACAACAGAGTGATTGACCATCAGTAGAATGAGGGATTCACCAGATTCACCAGAACTCCAAGCATTATCCCTAAGCCTTTCTCCACCCCAACAGAACTACTGTCCATCTTTTGCTGAAATATGTTTTCAGCTTGGCCAGGGTCATACGGCAAAGAAAAAAAACAAAGTTTGCCAGCAAAATCTGGTAGCAGACAATTAAATAAATAAGTTTCCCCTTAGAGAAATTATTAGTTCTAGAAGCAATTTTGGAATTTCAGTGTCATTTTTCAGACTAAATGAACCCTGATGGGCTGAAGGCGGCATTTATTTTATACAACATCATTTATCAAGTGTTTTTGTTTCATTTTCAAGAGCAAATATGATGTTGGAAAAAGACAAAGAAACAGAAATGCTTAGATCAGACCACAGATTTAGCAAAAAATTTCTTCTAAGTTTCTTTCTAGCTCCTGTAATATTACTAATTACTTTTAGAAAACAGAAAATACAGTAAGAAATAATTAACCTAACATAGATTCTTCTCTCCTGAATAAAGGCTGTCACAAGAATAACTAAGAGATGACTGAAGCAAGTCATTTAAATGCAAGCAAAATCCATAAGGCAGATGACTAACACTTTTATCCATATGCCAGAAAACAGAGACAAAATAATCCAAGCCTACTGAACCTCTGATTGGCATTTGTAAAACTCTCAGTGAAAGGTAGAGGATCTTTAGTCTTCCTCCTCAGAATAAGGTAGTAGAGTTTTTGACAGGCAGAACTTCCATGGTACAAAGCCATGTTCTCTTGCCACAGCAATAACAAAGAAGAGAGAAAATGGGAAAATGTAAACCTGATGCAACAGGAATATTAACCTCATTTTCAGAACAAATGAAGTGAGGACAACCAAAAAAATAATTGCAATTCTCATGTCTTTAAGTGAAAGAGTAGACTTTGCATTTTCCAAACTGTGATCAGCTCACTACCAACAGGGAGGAACCCTGTGGATCTTACAAGGACAATTAAGTTACAAAAGAACAAATGATCTTCCCTTCAGAGCAGGAGCCAGAGAATTCACTTCTGCATATTTACTGCAGACACTGCAGTATGAATGTAACTGTTGAGGCAGCCACTAAAACAAATAAAAGTTTTTAAGGAAGAAAGTTTTAGATGGTGTATCTTTATTAGCCTCTACCATTCTTTGTTTTCATCCTGCTTGGCTTACTAAGTGAGACAACTGGTAATGTCATTTGTGTAGACAACATTTTTCCCCACAGCATCATCTAAAACAACAGGCTGAGCATTCTATACTTAACGACTTTATTTTCAATTAATTGTGTGCTACAAGTTTTTTAGGGGAAAAAAAAATCTGGCATTTTAATCGGCTTTAAATTCCAGTACATCAAGACTCAGTGGGTAACTACAGTTGTAAATGGCAAGGAATAACAAAAGTGATAAAACAGCAATTCCACACCTTGACTGATATATTTGCACCTGTCTCTTTATATCTGTTTTCATCTTTTAAAACAGTGAAAACTGTGGAAGTTTGGAAAATACATACATGCTCTTTATTCACAGAATTCCTGGAATTTAACAAACCAAACCAAATCACAAATGCTTTGGTTTATAGGCCCATAAGATTAGCAATAGAAACAGGTGCAAACTGAGTATTAGGAATGTCTGGTAGCTGGAAGTGTAGTCATTTCATGAATATGTGTACATGCTTCTTCTTTTAGTCTTGATATTGACAGCAAAAACAATGAAAGCCATGGATAAGTGCACTGCTTATTTCAGACATGTAAATGAAAATACAAAAACCTATCTGCCCCTGAAATACCAATTTCTTTTTCTATACTAGAAAAAAATCTCAACTTTTTGAACAGCACAGTGTCCAATTTAAAAGCAGAAATTTAGAAGCACCAATTACAAACAACACCTGGGGCTGCTGCTCTTATATGAGAAATATTTGGAATCTTAATCATATAACATAGGCAAGAATTCTACTTTATATCACCTCTTAAGTAGGCACATTTTTTCATCACACTAAACAATTCCTTAAATACAAAAAGCATGTACTGAGCCTGTCATTAGCACTACTGACTAAAGAGGCAGTAATTTCATGGAGGTCCTACATCCAATTGCTGGTAATAAGACATAAAATATTTCTTGAGAAGTTTTTAGAGAGGAATAAAAATAATGTAGAGTGAAGGTATAAGGAGGTACTATTGAAGGACATCCTCTTCCCAGACTGGGGGACACTGTTTCACCTGTGTTCCTGCAGTCTGTCTCTGTGCATGTTCCAACTAAGAAGGAGATCAAAAGCAATTCCCTATTTTGCTGAGGCATTGCAGAGCTTATCGTACCAATTGTGCAACTTCTGCTGTGGTCTCTCCTGACTCTCTCCCCAGAATTTCAAATTTCAACATCTAAGTGGAAATGAAGTTCATCTTCATCCTACTTGCCGTCAGTATTTGAGTGACAAAGCAGAGTTTAAAAGTGAAACTTTTGAAAAAAGTCTTCTACTAAAAAAAAAAAAATAATCAAGGAGTAGGGGCAACTCTTACACTGGGATCTGTAGGGCACATCATTATCAGGAGAGGTCAGCTTGGTCAAGTGATGCGCAATCATTCTACCCTTGTGTTAGAGGCATAATGGACATGGCAATGCCAAAACAAATACTGCAGAACATCACAACCAGAAGTGTATTTTGCCTCCCTCTATTTCGTGGTTGTAGAAATTAGACTGAAGATTCAGATATGCAGAAGAAGGAGCTCCATGGAGCAAGATTCTGGTTCTCTCTACCTGATGTGACAAAGGCTACTACTGATGAAGGGAACATTGCAGATGAAAAAACAACTTCCATTAATGTGAAGCTGTAAATCTTTTCCAAATTATCTGAATGGATTTACTTGGATTTACTTGATGAGGTAATTAATACTGTTTCTTGACTGATCCAAGATTCCTGGCATAGGTGTAAAAAACTGCATTTAGATAGGGGAGAGCAGGAAAAAGCTCTAAGCCACAGAATTGATGCAAGGCTCAGGTGAAAACAGACAAAACAAGTGAAAAAGGACATATAATCAAAAACACTCCCTTCCTCAAGGACTCTAGTGTGTGAAAGCAGAGGGTATAAAAGAAAAATTATCACCTCATTTTGTGCTCCTAATTCCTCCAAACTATTCTTCTAAACATATTCCAGTAATGCCAAACAGATGGCAAAGAGTGATGTCAGTGGTTCCAGGTGAAGACACCTGGCTAAAAGCCGTATTATTCATTTGTTTCCTTGACTCTACCAAAGACATTCAATAACAATTTTCCTTGCTAGTATTTTCCAACATTTCTTTACACTTCCCCCAATACACTTGCTTCCAAGAGAGACCACCTTGCAAATGGGCCAAGAGGCTTCTACACTGGTAATAGAGTCACAGTCATTCAGGCAATACAGTCACAATAAAACAAAAAAATTGTTTGAAGATCTAAGTAAAATTTTTTCCTGCTCTTTAGGGAAGTTTACTTGGAAGCAAAAAAGGACAAAAAAAAAGAGGTTTTTTTTTTCTGCCTGAACACAAAAACCAGGAAATTCTATTTCTGTTCTGGATAGTCTTTTTAAACTGTTGTTGCTCTGTTTTGAAAATCCTACCAAGCATCAAAGCCCAAGACCCACACCATATTATCAATCTACTAGTCATCACTGTTTCCTAGTAGAAGTAATGATTGGAAAGACAAATAAACATCAAGACAGGCATTTCTTAAGGAAGTGAAGTGTAGAAGCTTAAATAAAACCCTCAGTGAAGCACTAACAAATAAATAAATACAATATGAATCAGTTCTAGAAGAGAAAATCAATAGCTGAGTATGAAATTTACAGTAATAGCAATTTGACACAGAGAATGACAGCTCTGAAGAGCAACAGAAATAAAGTGCAAATATGTACAATATCTGGAGTACACAGTGATGAGAGCCAACTGGTATAACACTCACAGCTGTGCCTTACTTCATCACTCAGGACCCCCAAAATCCACAAAGAGAGAATGGCAATCCCGTTTTACAAACAACATGTCCTAGTCCTGCAGTCTAAGTACATGTGAGAGGACAAAGGACACTAAATGTACGTATTTTAAGCTCCAATTCAGTTTAGCAATCACCTGTGATATACAGTTCCAAGCAGACTATGAACTACGAGGTAAGCATACAGCTGCAGGCAAGTCCTGACTGACAGCCAAGAATCACTGTCACCCACACACATATGAAAAACTCAGGCAGAGATTATGTTTTTAATCAAAAGTGACTTAGGCAGTGCTGTATTTGAACCCCACCTAATACCAAAGCACCATGCTTAACCCTCCACCAGTGGGGCAGGGGAGACAATCAAAGAGTCCAAGTGAAAAAATCCTTGTGGGTTGAGCTAGACAGTTTAATGGGTAAAGCAAGAACTGTGCATACAAGCAAAGCAAATCAAAGCAAGGAATTCATTCACGACTTCCCATGGGCAGGCAGGGGTTCAGCCATTCCTAGGAAAGCAGGGCTCCAGCACATGTAATGGTGACTTGGAAAGACCAATGACCATCACTCCAACCATCTCCACTTCCTCCTTCTTCCCCCAGCTGCATATGCTGAGCAGCTGCCATATGGTCTGGGATATCCCCTTGGTTAGGTTGGGGTCACCTGTCCTGGCTGCATCCCTTCCCAGCTCCTTGGACACCCTTACCCCCTCACTCTTCCCAGTACAAATCTAAAACACAGTTCCAAAACAGCTACTGAGAAAAAAAACCTAACTCCGCCCCAGCCAAAACCTAGCACAAGAACTTTTTTATTAGATCTCAAAAGAAAAACCAAAGCATTTCAACAAGAAACAAGTTAACCTGTAAAAACTGGTTAACAAAAATTGTGTCCGTTTGTATTTGCGTGTGAACAGAAACAAGGGGAGAGTTTAACTGTCATTTTAATACCTCTTCATTAACAAAAAAAAGAAAAAAAAAAACAACAAAAGAAAACCTCTGATGAGATAATGAAATTCAACACTAATTTATCCCAATTTATTACTTTTATTAAACTGTCACTCTCAGATTAATTTCATTTCACTACCCATTCTAGAGAGGTTAAGAAACATATTAGCTTTAGTGCAGAAAACAAAATTAAAAACAGACTAAAAATTTGACACAACTGGATCCTACTCTAATGTTCCTTTGCTGTATTTTTTTCAAGTTACAGCCATCACATTGATCTTCTAAGTATAGTATTTTTAGCTCATACCTAGAAATATTCAGTCTTTTTTTTTTTTTCCTTTAAACACCCTTGTGTGTAGTAGAAATAAAGTGATGGAATACATGTTACACATCGTTCCTTCACATGGGGCAAAATGGGTGGAAGTAGCTGCTCAGCTGAGGATAATTTTTTAAAATAGAAGTCATATGGGGAAAGAAGAGAAGAAACAGCTATATACCACAAAATATGCTGGGTAGAAAGTGCTCACAAGAATCATTGAGTCCAATTCCTGGTACTGCACAGGACCATCATCAGAAATATTCTTAGAAATTTCAAGTATTACCTAACTGCTGCTGCAATTCTAATTGTATTACCAGTAAAATACTTTAATCAGATGAAGACGTTAAAGGAGGACTCTGTCACACAGTGTTCCTCTGCAGATGTGACTTTTACAACTATCTGTTTATATTCCTGTAGCAAAAGTGCATAAAAGCAATAGGTGAATCAAGTTACTCTATACAATCTCATTCAGAATAAAATCCAACAATTTATTTCACTTAATGTGAAAATCCTTTCTAACCATTAATGTTTCCATAAAGAGTTCAGTCTCCACTGTCAGAAAAAAATTAAAGCCCAAAGGGAACTTCTGAAGCATAAACAGGATTAAGATTTCTTGATGCTTTTTATATAACGCATTTCATACCCCAGGATGAAAAATTTTCGTGTATGAACGTCCCCATAAGCCTTTTCTATGCAGATGCTTCTTTTTTATCCCAAAGCACAAATACAGTATAAATAGCAATGACAGAATTTCAGCCTTCATCATGTTAGATTAAAAAATAAATATTCAAGATGGCATAAAGGGACACTTCCCATTATAATAACATTCAGCGGGCTTTGGTTCACTCTCTATGGAAAAGATGCCAAACATACTCTTCTGTATAAAGTACACAGCTGAAGAATTCAAATTGCAAAACCTTTGTTCTCCTGCATTTAAATTGCTTTCTCAGTATTGTGTGCCAGAAGGGCTTGTTATGCCAACAGGAAAGCAGTCAGGGGAAAAGGAAACAGCAGGAAATCAGACATGAATTTGGTGTTACTCTAAGAAGTATAGAATACGTTTAAATAAAAAAAAAAATCAGTAAGCCAAAGGATGAGGTAAGCTACTGCTGTAGCTACTAGATGTGGCAGGTATCTCTGAAACAGAGGCAAGCTTGGAAAAGCTGCAGCAGCTCTTCCAAAGTGAGCTTGATGGGGCAATGGCCAGGCTGACCTGCTCACAAAACACAAGAAACGGCTTCCTCATGGTGATCTTCTCTCCTTTAGAAACACTTCATGAAAAGACACCTTTATATTAACAATTTTCAACAGAATACATTCTGAGAGACCTCAGTTCTCCAAAAATCTGCCACACTGGCTGCACATAAAACACTGACATAAAAGGTCATCCTTCATCATAGTTCAGCTCTGTGTCAATTTTATCAGTCAGGTCAATATAATCTTTGTATGCTTTCTGGATGACAGGTAAACCACTCTTAAATACAGAACACCTGAATTGAAAAATTAAACACTAGATTTTCTTTTATTGCTCAGTTGTTACAGCAGGTGTTTAATTCTAGAATTAACTCATTGTTCACTGTAAAAGCAAGTGCTCCAGTTTGTGTTGCAAACAGTTGGAGCTAAACCTTTTAGAGACTCTTTTTCACTGGAAATGTTAAAAAAAGTTTTTAGTATTGAATCAGAATAAATACACATTGAAACATTCAAGGAAACCCATGACTGGAGTTCGATATGTCCTGTTATCATCACTGCTCTGGTGATATGGAAAAAGCAGCTTAAATGTGTGATTTAAGTTTCTGCTTTGGACTAGAGTAAAGCCATTACTATAAAGCCAAATAAAGGAACATATAGGGGTATTAACTTCTTTCAGGGTCAGGATGAATGCCCGAGAGACACTGTGTCTTGTTCATTCTTTAGATGTTTATTTTTCCTTATCAGTGTTACAGTCTCACTAGGGAGTGAGTTCTCAGCCCTTCAAGGTACCAAGGTAGAAATGGCAATGATAATTTCTCTCTACAAAGTCTTTTAAGGGTATACTAACCAATGAATAATTGCCAGCTAGAATATTTTTACTTTTAACCCAATAACTAGACAGCTGTGGTCCCAAGTGTGGAGTTTTGTACCCAATCACACAGTATTACCCAAACCCATAAAGAAGGCAGGAAGAGAAGAAGAGCCAACGCCCTAAAACTTGCATCTTGCTCCATAAATACCACTGTACTCCCAAATGTAAGACTATAATTTTTTTCACCATGTGATCTCACACATCTCTGTTAAAACACACCCATTATCCTAGTTTCATCACTCAATTTTGGCCTTCTCCAAGGCCTCAGGTCAAAAGCAGTGTTCTGCTGAGGATCACCACCTGTCAGCACAGAAAGCTTGAAATTCTCTCTGCCCAGATTTCCAACAAGAACCTACTTCAGAGTCTGACTTTCTTTCCACAGCTTTTCTTTTTCTGCTTGTTGTGGAAAGTGAGACTGTGTTTGTTTTCTTTCCTCAACAAAGCTATTGGTATATTCTAACTGAAAAGCTCTCCTTGATAGCACATTTTTAGAGGCTGTTTGCACTTACAGTCTAAATTTCAGTCAATGGCATGGGCTATACCTTTATAGCATCTAAATACTATTATAAACACACTCACAGTCGGGTCAGAGTTTAGCTCAAGCAGTGTGAATTTTTCTGCTCTTTGTTTCATGACTCTTAAAGAGTGTTCAAAAATTAATATATTTCACCCCTTGATCAGTGACATGCTGTCCCATGGCTTATCACTACCAAGCCTGGTTTTATCCCCTTTCCCCCTTCAAATCTAGTTTCAGTCTATTTTAGTAAGCCCTATTAATTCGTACATGAAGATCCTTTTTGTATCTTTGAGACTGGTGTACCCTGTCTCTTGCAAGCAGGCCTGCTGTCATGCAGACCAACCCATGAGTAAAGAGCCCAGAATTCTCCTGGTGGCAGCAGTCCTGGTGACTGAGCCAGTCATGGGTCTGCCTGCTCCTTCCAACATCACTCTCTGCAGCTGGTGGGACAGAGGCTTCACTGTGCTCCTTATCTCTTCACCAGGTACCTCAGGGCCCTGGCATCTCTTTTTGACTGCCCTGGGACTTCATACTGCAATTTCATCAGAATGCTTGTTGCTCCAAGAAGAGAAGTAATAAGGATCCATTTATTTCACGTATTAGGAAGGGTAATTTTCTCAGACTTGTAACAGTGGAAAAATAAGAAATTGAGCATTTACTCAAACACAGACAAAATAGCAGATATAACAACAATAAATCCAAGAGAAAAGAGACAGAGATGACTTTTTAGGACTGAAGGTGTTTGAACTATTCTTTCCCTTCACAGGAGTTTATGTAAATGGAAGAACACACTGCATTTAAACTCTGCAGCCCAAAAGGTTTTTTTTCAATGGGTGAGAACTTGAAAAGTTTGATTCAATGCAGGGAAATGTACTGAAAGAAAACCAGAAAATAAGGGCTAATCTATGAAGTCCATGCCTTATTTATAGCAGCTCCCTTCAGTCCCTTCTACTATGCTACTAGTTTGTGGAAGAAAGAAAATTATTTCTAAAATAAAGTAATTTAAAAAAAAAATTCTACACAAGTAAATGCACCTGAAAACATTCCAACAAGAACTTTGGAGTTTGTGTGCTTTTCACAAACAAACCATAACAATAGCTTTGAATTTTTCCTTTTTTTCCTCCCCCTGTCAAGGCATTTCTGTTCTTTCCTTCACAGGAGATACTACACAGTGGTTTGAAAGATAATATGGCAGAATATTCTGAACAATGCACAGTGAGAGGTAACAAATCAGATGCATCCTATTTACCATTTTGAGGCTTCTGAAGAAGGAATTAATGAAATGAACTTGTGCCAGGGAATAGGTTAATCCTTAGGCTTATCTTCCCAAATGAAAAATACATTTCTAGGCTTGGTTCCTTAGTTTTTTGATTAATCACCTCTGCTTTAAAGTATTTTTGTGGGTTTTTTAAATTTTTTCACCTTTGGTTCCTTGCTCAATACTTCTACCAAATCTAAGTTGTCTACTTTCATCAATACCCCTTTTGATTTCTTCCTTCATTTTGTTTCCTCATCTCTACCTCACAAAACACAGCATTTTCTCTCACACTGTCAATCTTTTGGCATCTGGTATCCTTCAAGAAAAATATATCATCATAGAAATTTGTTAACTTGTTACAGATTTGGTATGAGGTATGACATTTTCCTAGGCCTGACTGAATCTGTAACACTAAGTGATTTTGCAACCTTTGATTTCACTTTCTGCTGCTGTGCTTCTCATACCTAAAGCTTTCACCTTTAAAGTCTACATATACCTTTCAATTCAAACTTGAACCCTCTTCTTTCATCACTGTATCCATTATAGACTCTATCAAAACCTCCTGCTCTGCATCTTAATGCCCTGGTTGCATACCCGATTCTTTTAATTTAGGTTCCTTGCTTCAGCTTCTGCACATGCTTTGCTACTCCAAAAGTTACATGAAATCCATGTCGTTAAAATATAACTCGATGACTTTGTATTCCATTTACTACACTGCCTTTTCCTCCTAGTATACATGTATGTAATTAGCAGTGTGGGGAGGAAAAGCCTCCCCTATGCCTGATAAGGCCCAAAATGTGGCAGCGGAGCAACTGACCAACATCTTCCTCCCACCTCCTAATTACCTGCAGAGATAACCTCTCCTCCTCCCCAACTCTCCTCTCATCAAAGGCTTCTCTGAAGACCTTTATTCTCCAAGATGACAGCTTTGTAACTCAGCACTACAGAGCCCTACCACTCAGAAGGAAGTACCTCAATCAGTACGAGAGTACTGCATAGATTTTCTGGAGGCATTCCACAAACTGGCAATAAATCAGTCCCATAAAGTTCAAACTGTCTGGGGACAACAAGTACCAGCAGAATCTTGTCACAGCACTGTAAGAGGTCAAGGGAATGATTGCATCATACAGTGTTTGGCAAAGCAACTCTGCTGAGATAGCTCCTGTCTCAACATTTCTTGAACAGAAAACAGACAGCAGAAACTGTAGCAAAGAATACCTACAGCTCCTTTAAGTTCCAAATGCTATGCTTCTTTCTGATGACAGTTCTAATGTTACCAGACCACTGGTCTGCAGTGCGATTCATATCTTGCCATGCTGGGTTCCACAGTAATTGTATCAGATTGCATAATCAGTGGCATGGCATGCTGCATTATCTTAACATTATGTTTTGTGCATTGGTTAAGAGGCACAGCTCAACATGCTTGTGCAGGAAACTCTTTCATTATGGATTATCAGCACAATCTGTCCCCTATCTGTCACCACTCAAGAGACAGGGGTTTTAGACAGGCAAACGATTAGATTTGTCGAAGTAAAGTGGCTTATCAACGTCAAGGCCCAAGGATATAGGGCATATATTTATTTTTCTGTGAAGCATTCACCTCAGCTAATATGGTTGTGTACCTTTGTGAAGCTGGAGAATGCAAATTAAACATGGTATGAATTGCCATTCATTTAGCACACCTAGGTAAGGTATGTTATTTTACCAAGTTTTTAAAAAGGCTGCTTATTTATTTATTTTATTTATTGCTAATACCGGTCATGGCAGGGAGGAGTTGCTTTCTTTTGTTTTCTATGAACAGGAGAAAACATAGGTTCAAACACTGATTGTCTACTTACCAACCTATTTATAGAAAACAGAAAAGGTTTACTAGCCACTAGGACTGAGAATAGAATTCAGCTACAGAAAATTCATTATACTACATCTCACAGGGGAAATCAATTAACCCAGGAAGGGTCTCATACTTATTATTGAGCTCAATTTTGATGTGAAGTGCCTCACAGTGCAGCAACTGCTTTTTTTTTTTTCCTTTTTTTTTTTTTTTGGCAGATCTTTCTGCTAGTTTCTTAAATGTGCCTTTCTACAATGAAAAGAAATTAAACAGCAAGAAGCATAAAGTTAGTTGCATCAGCAGTTTGTGAGAAAATAGCACTAGAAAGTTAGCTGAAAATCAATATTACAGAAGCAGTCGCAGGTATTCATCTGCTTATCAGGAAGCAACAAAATTTTGAATTGCGTTGCCTAACACTATTTTGGGCTCCTGTCCATGTGACAAAACTTTTGTTTTAGAAAAAAGTCTTCATATGAATGATGATATAAAGCCAAATGTTTCACAGTTAGAAATTTAGGGTCATGTATCATTTTATTGGCACAGTAAAAGGCTACAACCATATTAACATCTCTGTGTATAAAGTGTCAATTTCCCTTTTAATGTCCATTCTCCTCTACTGAGAGACATGAAAACCAGTCTTTTGCTGGCTTTTGTACAACCATTAACTTCCTTTGGCTCTAAAACTTTGATATACTTCCTTTCTCACCCACATGTGGGGCCAGCCATAAAATGTACAGCAGAAGTTAAAGAGTGGAGCACTTGAAGGGCTATGGAGACTATTTCCCCATCTCCATGTTCACTTCTGTGTCTTCACACTTCATTTGTGTGCCATTACTAAGGTATGATGAAGGCCAAAAGATGGTTTAGTAAAACTGAAGAGCATAATAACAACTGTCTCAAATTTCTATGGCACAACAAAGGGAAGAGAAGAGCTTATATTGCTCTTGGAAACTTGGCTGTTGAAGGCCAGAGCCAATTCTCTCTGCTTTTGTTGTGCAGTGAGAAGGGTGAGGACACCTTCAGCTCCATGGAGTGCCCTAACTGCAATCCTAGCAGATGAGTACTCACCAGAAGTCAATTTATACTCCTTCTCCCTTCATCTGCAAAGAGATTTCTGCTAGACTTCTGATAAAGCCCCGTCTTTGCTGCTCCCAGCCCAACTTTATGGATGAAAGTTCCAAAGTTAGAGGACGCACAGCGCAGCTTCTGAACCCAGGGCTGCAAGAAAGCCTCCAGAGCTATTGGGAAATATCTCAGTGCCCTACGACTTCCAACAGTAACTGAGCTCCTTGTGGAGCTGACAAGCCGTGGGGTAAACGAGACTTGAATAGCAATGGTTAGCAATGGTCCTAAGAGGAATGGTATTGGAAGAGACCGATACTGCAGGCAGTGGATGCAATCATCTACTCTGCAGAAGACACTACTACAATTCCTGTGTGATCAACTAAGAAGGTCAGAAAATGTAATGCTAAAATTACACAGTAATTTTCAATTGCTATTAGTGAAATTATTGCTTTAGGAAAGTACCTAAGAAACAACCATTCAAAGAAATGATAAAAAATTATGGCTTTGCAAAGCTGGAACCACTCTGCTCCATCTGTCCTGGGGTGAATTAAAAGAGAAGACATTTCACATTCCAAGTTAGAAGTATTAACAGCCTGGAAAGCACCATATGGATTTTGGCATTCCCTAGTTTTAAAAAAAAAAAAAAAAAAAATTTACTATGAATCATCAAAAAGACAGACTGAGGGGTTTTTTCTTATTGTGAAAATGCAGGTCTACATGACTGAAAATGTTTTAAAATAACAGAAGCTGTGATATGCCATAGTTACTCTAAAACAATCTTCCAAAATGCCTCAAATTTGTCTGTTGCCTTTTGTTAAATTTCTGCAAGTAATAGAGTATTTTAACAGAAAAAGGCAACTGCAAAGTAAAATCTACTTGGTTTTGGTATTTGGTGTGTAAGTAATCTTGTCAATAAAAGATAATTAAATACATGTCATTAGAATTTCACTTTGGTTGAGCTTGAAAATAGGAAATGCACCAATATGATGCAGATAGAGACTGAATACTAAGAGCTGAAATGCTCAAGAACAGAATCAAAACTTATAATTAAAGCAGCGCAATAAAAAAGAAGCAACAATTTACATTTCTGAATTAAATTCTCTAAGTAGCATGCAAAACTTATTCCAGGCAGCTATATTCAAATGGATACATCTACTTCTTACCTTCCCCCCCCACCAAAAAAAATAATAAAATCAAAAACCAAAAAACTAAAGCTGGTAGCACACTACTTTTGTTCCTTAAAGCATCTCTTAAAACAGTGAAATACAGTATATATGACTGGAAGCAATTCCTGTAATATATTGTAAAAGATGCCATCATATGCTATAATCAATTAGACACAGAATAGAAAGGATGCTTTGCTTCATTATAATTGTTTATTATTTATGGTGAAAGAAAATGAAATTTGGAAGAAAACCAGGATCAAACATGCTGAACATGACAAATATACATAACAAAGATTGCAAATAAGAGCAAAATCTTCATTCTACAAGCAGTAACAACATTCATGATGAAAATGGTAAACTCTGATGTCATTTGCATGTATTCCTTTTGGTGTTCTGCAGTAAATGACACTTTTTCAGACATAAACTGCCTTTTAAAAATAAAAGAGAAGATAATTTTAAATCCAAATTTTTTACATCTCAGCATTAAAACATCTTTCATTAGAGATGGTACTGGCATCAGAAATGATAATTATACAACTGCTTGTTTCTGCAGCTTAAGGAGTTCAGAATTTCTTGGAGCTGTTTAGCACTTCACAGCATTGATGTCAGGCTGCCTAACTTTTCATAAAAGGAGATTAAGCACTAGGCACAGAGCCTCATCCTAAGGATCATCTCAGAATATCAGAGAACGGTTTGGGTTGGAAGGGAACCTTAAAGATAATTTCGTTCCAAACCTCTGCCACGGGCAGGGACACCTCCCCCTAGACCAGGCTGCTCGCAGCCCCATCCAGCCTGGCCTTGAACACTGCCAGGGATGGGACATTCACAGCTTCTCTAAACAGCCTGCTGCAGCCCCTCAGCATCCTCACTGGAAAAAATTTCTTCCTGATATCAAACCTAAACCCACCCTGTGCCAGTTAAAGCAATTCCTCCTTGAACACCCTTGTGAAATCCCTCTCTGGCTGTCTTGTAAGCCCCTATTAGGTACTGAAAGGCTGCTTTAGGGTCTCCCTGGAACCTTATCTTCTCCCAGCCCACTCAGCACTTGAGCAAGGGAGACTAATCGATATTAATATGAAACAATTAATACATGCAAGATTAAAACCTAGACTGACTCATTCACTCCCGTTCATTACAGATTAAATTACTGGCATCCTGATACCTTTCCAACAATTTGTGTTCTCTACTGCTAGCTTTCCTTACCCTGAGACAGCACATCTGCCCAGAAAATGAATACCACAAAAGTTATTATTAATTTTGCTTGCCAACAATTTTGCTAATCTAGAGGAAGCATGTTCAAATATCACTTTGAAAATGAAAAATGGTATATGTTGCCTATGATAGCTAATTAGACTGGAAAAAATGAGCTCAACATAAGCAAGGGGGAAAAAAGCTAAAGTCTAGGGTTTTTTCCTTCTTAAAATGAAATTAAATAAGCTTACAGAGCTAGATAGTAAAATGGCAATATAGTACAAAAATCTCATGTTGAATTCAAACTTGCAAGGTCTGTTTCTAATATAAATCACCAGTACTACTATGTCTCAAAAAGGGTGAGCTTCAACAACATAAGCTGACACATTATTTTTCCGTTCTCATCTTTTTTTATTTTTTCAAGGGAAAGAAAAAAGGCCTGGAGATAAGAAAACCACTAGGTCTTGTAAGTAACATGTTCTTACTTGCCTAAATCGACCGCTTTGTTCACAGACATATCTTTTGTTTGGAAGTGACATAAAGAAAAATTGGCTTCTTTTCCTCATAACGGTTGAGAAGGCAACCTTTATTCAGTGAGATATATCAAAGGGATTAAGAAAAATGCTTAAATAATTTACAGCTTGAGCTATTGTTATATGTAGCATGCAATGTGTGGAATTTTAGTAACATTGTCATAATATGCAGAAGAAAAAGACAGGCAATACAATTTAGTTGAAATAGTCTCTCTTATTTCCCTTTGTTGACTTCTACCTGCTTTACTACTCTTACCTGCTAATTTTATTCATTTTAGACATCTAAAAAACCAAAGCATTACACACCCAAATAAAGAAAGAACAGTTGACCCAAAAACGACAGGCAACAAACTACTGATATTATTACCCACATCAAAGCCTTTTATCCATGGAATGTATCATAAACATATGTACTAAAACTACTTCAGGTGTTCTTCCAAGAAATATACTTCTGATATTTTCCAGAAAGTTCCTTTCAGGAGCTAAAACCTCATAAAATATGAAGATTAAAGAGACAGCCAAATTTTAAATGTGGCCACTGTCACCAGGAAGACAGAACTGTTAAAAGTAAAAATGGTTAATCAAACTATTTGGGCGTGTGTAAATTTAACAAGGGGTGCAGCTCTTCTTTGCAGAAGCGCAGTGGGTGTAACCTTGCTATGGCACTCAGGATAAGAGAACTTCTGCAATTCATAGGGAGTTTACTTTGCTTATTGCTACTCAAGATAGAGAAAACTTCTCAACGGAAGACAAAGTGTGCACGGAAGATATGCAAGCAAAAGCACAGAAAATGGACTATAAAAAGGACTGCATATACGCTGGAACAGTGTGGCAGCAGTGGAGGGGAGATTCCTCCTGTCACTCTCTCACCCAGCGCTGCTTTTGCTCGCTTTCCACTTGCTCAATTACTAATAAAAAGGACCGATTGAAATTATTCGGTCTCCTGTATTTATGATAGAACCAATTCTTTCCACCAGAATAGAACTTGGGTGACATGAAATCCAGGTTTCACCTACATGCTATAAAAAAAAAAAAAAAAAAATTGAATTGGTCTGACAACTTTTTAAGGATTATTCTGCTTTCATGTACACGTGACTGAATGCATCTGCAATGGCAACATCTCTACAGATCTCAGAGGTTCAACTGTCCAGGCTGTGGTAATGTTTTCAGCTTTTTCATAAATAGTCTAAAGCACTCTTCCCTTGTGACCTGCCAATTCAGACTGAAGCTCTTCAGATTACCATTTGTACAAAAAGATTTCCCCAAGTGAATGAAATTTGATGCAAAAAGGGAAATCTTTCTTCAAATGCACATGTTCTTTATATTCTTCTTTCTCAGAAGAGCAGATGCAGAAGCAGAATAGCATAAATTATGATTGACCTCAGCAGGAATAATTTATGATCCTGAGCCACTTTATGTGCGTAGCCAGGAGGGAGCTGTCTGACTGTATGAATTTTTACACATCTTTCAGCTAATTTACAGATCTGGTGTAAAACTCAAGGACATCATAAATATTTGTGGCATCCTCTAAAGAATTTCAGGTTCATAAACCAATTAATCTATTACAATGATCCACAAATTATTTCCTTCATCTCCAACAGAAACCATCTTCATTTTATTGAGAAACAATATAGGGGAGAGCAGATGAAGTTTTTTCATGGTATGAAACGTGTGTCTCTTTGCAGCAGAAGCAAAGTCCCATGATGACCTTTTCTAAGATGTACCAAAGAATTTGTAACCACTACAGTCAAATACTGGAAACCAACTGGGGGCATATATTACTTGAGATCCACTGCAATTACCACAAAGTTCGTATCAACTTAGCAGCCTCCATCTGTTAATGGTACTAGAGCTTACATTTTCACCTTCTCACCTTCCAGAAACTCATTTATTTTTAACAATCTCTAAAATGTCCTTCTTAACAATTAGCAATGTGTCATTCTATAAACAATAGGGGATATCTTGAAAAACGGGATCAGACCTCACATACCTTAATTATCTAAACTCCATTAATTTTCATTGGAAGATGCTGGTCTGCTGTACTAGAAAATTTGGACATTAACTTCAAAACACAGCATGATGATAAAAAACTATTCTTGATACAGGTATGTTGCCACAAAAAAAAAAAAAAATTGTCCACAGATGGCAAATTGCATTTACTGCCATCTCCTTGCAGAGAGTCCCATAATCTGCCAATTACAGGAATGCTCTCAAAAGGAGCCAAACTCAGCACTAAACGATAACAAAAAGAATTTAAATGCCCACCGTGAATATATTTCCTAGTTTTAGAGTCTCAGCCTCATTCCTCTATACATACTTTAATTATTTATGCTCTATTTATTTTACTTAGGAACTTACAAAGAAAAACTGCAATGATAAGAACACTGCAAGTAATACAACTAAGAAGAAAATAAACATATTTATATTCTTTTGCAGTGTTGGCAAGAATTATTTGTAATTGTTTCAGCTTAAAACATTTCAGAAAAAACAATTTAGGCTTCCCCATTAAAACCACAGAAAAAAATTTCCAGAAACAGTTTAAATTTTGTTGAGTCTGCTGCTAGCAATGCTCCTTGAAAACATGGAAATCAGTATTACTTCAGTCAATTTTACCAACTCAGTTTTAGCAGTTTCCCAGACATTTCCTTACTCCTTCAGTGGCTGGACTGTGCAGCAGAACCCATCAGCATTGCCGGAAAAGGAAACAGTTCCTTGCAAATAGGATTTTATCAGATGAGACAAGCGGGAAAGTATCATACAAACAACACCTCTATCACCATATTAGATTAGTAGGGTAATGGAATGACAGTCTACACTCATTCGGTAGTCGCAACATAATTACACTGTGCACTCCAATGATCCCACAAAGGGCCACATTACTGAAGCCAAGGTTATTATAAGAAATAGCAGCATGTGGCTGTGGGAATGTAAGGTGAAACAAGTTAATAACTTCCTATTATCTACCAGTAAAGCTGCTACCTCCGTATGTGAAAATAAATGACACAAGAGAAAAGCTAAATTAAACACCAGTAATTTATGTGAGGTAGAAATGGAGTGCAGATGGTGATCCTAAGTTGCACATATCACAGAAACAGTAAAAATCACCTCCTTCTATTGGGAAAACACTCATTTCAATGGCTTCTTCAGTGAAAAGCAGGCTAAGGTAGAAAGCCTTTAAAAGCATTAGACAAACATTAGGGTAATGACTTTTACACATTAGCAGAAAAAGAAATCTATGAGTTGCTAAGCCTCTCTATTCCACAGCCTGATAATAAGAATCTGGGAGAAGATTTATATATCCTGGACTCAAATCCCCCATCTGCCTCAGAGACTTTTGACCTGCATGTTTCTACTCACCGTCATGATTCCACCCCAGAACTACAGGTAATTTTTCAGGAAGTTTTGAATACTTCAAATTTAAACAGAAGAACTCCAGCAAAACTCATGGAAATAATCTCAGAGTACTATCTTAATGCAGGAACTCTATTTGGTTCTAAGGCTTCATGTCCTCTATGCCAAAAAGACTGAAATGGAGGATTCTCAAATATAGTTCAGTTTTTAAGACAGTGACCTACTGGATAAAGTAGAAGTCAGTGATTTACTTGTTATAAAATTTCCTGCCATGCCAGTTAGATCCTTTTCCAACAGAAAAAGAGTGTTCAAGTGGAGAAATACCATGAGAATTAAATCACTGAAAAACTGGTAGAAATACTCTGTCAAGTTCAAAGAGGTTTATGCAAGAGAGTTGATAAAACCTGAAACTGCCCCTTCATGTGTTTTTAGTGGCTTTTTGAAGGAACACTGATAGCATCCTTCTAACATCTGGTTCCACAGGTGAAGGAGTCAGGGCAATACCTATTCTGTGAATCGCAAAGGAGCTGAAAAAAGGAGCCAGATGTCAAAATTAACTGACTCTGAGCATACCTAGAGGCATAAAATCAGGAACCACAAATGACATAGAGATTCTGTGAATAGTGAAAGTGTCTCAAAGATCTTACTTACATTTTTAAAGCTACTCAGGTACCTACATTTCCCTAGCCACTGTCTCAAGTGGATTTCCTTCTATACATTTTTTTCTGAATCTGATGTTGCAAAAACATTAGGTAGTTCTATGGGTGTTTTTTTATATTCTGTATAAAAGTCACAGTTCTTGTCTGAATTCCACAGACTTATTCTGCCAAACGTACGCTAAACTGCCTAATGTATGCTAAACATTCCTTAAAACCTGAAATAGATTATTAGTAGATTTGCAACAGATTCTGCAGTATTTTTACTGAATTATTTATCTAACATAACACAAATACCTACAGGTTTCTCAGTTCCTGAAACCTGAAAAGACTGCAATGCATATTGCCTCCATTGCCATATAGGCCAATTTAGAAGAGTTGCAATCCTTTTGCACTATGTTTAAAAAAATCACCTGTCTCAGAAGCAGTATGACGCGAATGTATCACATAGATCACATTTATGTTCTACTATAACGTTTCATTTATTCATATGTTCTATAAACATTTCAGTGGGAAATTACATAAATACATACTGAAAGAGCTGTGCAAAATCATAAAACCACAAACCATCCTGAGTTGGAAGGAACCAGAAAGGACCATTCCAGTCCAACTCCTAGCTCTGCACACAGAGTCATATCACGTGTTTTGTCTAAAAGCTTCTTGAACACTGGCAGGTTTGGTGCCATAACTGCTGTCCTGGGGGGTCTGTTCCAGTGGCCAGCCACCTTCTGGGTGAAGAACCTTTTCCTAATATCCAACCTAAATCTCCTCTGACACAACTTCTGGCCATTCCCTTGGGTCCTGTCCCTGGTGACCGCAGAAAGAAGATCAGTGTCCACCCTTCCTCTTCCCCTCACTAGATGTTGTAACTGCAGGGAGGTCTCCCCTCAGTCTCCTCTTCTCCAGGCTGAACAGACCAAAAGTCACCTCAGCCTCTTCTGGTAAGGCTTCCCCTTTCAAGAACCTGCACCATTTTTGCATGTCTCCTTTGGATGCTCTCTAATACATTAATATCTTGCACTGTGCCACCCCAAACTGCCCCCAGCATTCGAGGTGAGGCTGCCCAGCTCAGAGCAGAGCAGGACAATCCCCTCCCTTGCCAGGCTGGCAGTGCCATGCCTGATGCCCCCAGGACACGGGTGGCCCGCCTCTTACCATAAGAATCCAGGTAGCTACACAAGTAGCAGCCACCCAAAGGAGCAGTCTGAAGTTATCCCAGCCACAGAACACAGACACACACATCCACCCACTGCAAATTCTTTAGGTGATGTGCCCTACCTTTTTATCTTGTGCCAGGCCAGCACTGCTGAGTCCTAACCTCTGATAAGGAGTTCTCTGTGTGACCTCTTACTGTGCAAAGACAACAAAAATTGTACTTAGAGACACCAGAAGAATTAAGAATTATAAATCATTATTTAGAAGTGAGAGCAGAAGCAGAGATCTTGTATCTTCTTTCCAGGAGTATAGAAAGAGTCAAAAAGTCAAATTTTAAACTCAATAACTTATGTCTTACACAAAAAAAAAAAGGGGGGGCTTCCCTTTCATAATATTACATGATATTATAGATAGCAACACTGAAACAAATGGTCAGTCAGCATATAAAGAACACTGGAAATCAGTGGGGAACGTTAAGAAAAACCATACACATTTCCATTTAAACAACCATCAGGTATTTTCATTCTCTGTAACATTTAAGATGATGATATATACAGAATGATTAACTGCCTCAGAGAGATCCAGACTAAGAAAAAGGCACATAATCTTTGCCTTCTACTTCCATTAATGGATGAAACACTCCATGAGAATAACCAACTAAATTGAACATTTTTATCTCTGTCTGAAAATTATCACTGATTTAATGACATACACACAGTCATTTCCAACAGCTTTCACTTCACAAAAAGGAAAAAAAAAAGAGGTTATCTGCTAAAAATCAATAAAGCTCTATATTCTTCTCAAGAAAACAGCCCAGATTGCTACTGCATGAGTAGGTTTGTGCTGTGTCTGCTCTAACTTAGCTGCTTTTGTCAAGATTTACACACCTCTTCATGTGAACTTGATGCCTCCTTTATTAACTTGCCCTAATGCCAAGTATCCATGGAAGAGTGTCTACAAATTAATCTAGCACTAAGACAACTGTGTTAAAACCCCATCACCTATACCGTGGAAGTTGTCTGTGATGCTGCTGGGAGCATCTGCCAGGAAAGCTGCTCTAGATTTTCCATTCCAAGCTGAATTTTATATGCCAAGCTTTTTGAACCTTGAAGCTGACATCTACCAAATGAGTTGTCAAGTTCCAAAAGAGATTTTCAAAGACATTCAGAAAATAGTGTGCTTGTAAAAGAGTTGTTTCCAGCATTCAGAAAACCCTTAGCAACAACTAATTCATTCCACTGCAAATGTTTCCATCTCACTTTTGATTTAATTGTCAAGTATTTCTCCCTCTTATCTTATTCAGGTTTTTGGTAGCTTTAGACATGAAGGTTTTTTTCTCAAAGTTATCAAACTGCATGTCTTCCCCAGCCCCCTACTAATAACATGGGGCTTTAAAAATACTTCTACAATATTAATAGTCATAAATAACAAGTGATATCCTGATTTTAACTTCTGCTATTGATTCCTGTGCTTTCCTGGTCTTAATATTATCATTATTTGCTGACTACTCTTCTGTTTCTATGTTATTTGTCTCCTGGAAATAGCAACAGAGAAATTAAACCTCCAGGAGCATTTCCTCTTAAATATGCAGTACAACCCTACATATAATATTAGGACTTAAAATGCAGGTTCTTCTTGAAGAACGCAAATTCTAAATGATTTTAAGGAAATCACTTACTGAGCTTTTCTGTACCACAACAGTCACTTAAAAAATAACAATCAGCTAATTAATAGTGTCTAGAGAAGCACAAATTGAGCTACTTTCTTTCACAGCTCTATGGAAGGTTGTGAGTCTAGTAGGGTTGAGTGTGATCCACCTCTCCTAAAGGGATTTTTCCACTTAAGCCCTGTCTCCTTTCAGGGCTTGAACAATTAGCTTTATACTGACAACAGCATTTAAAGATCCAAGAGGTGCTGCAAAGTGGCCTCAAATACCTCAAACTCTGTTTTAATATCACTCACTTTACAATACAGAAATACCACACACACACACAAAAGAAAGAAAAGAAAAAACACTAAGGAAAAATATACAGTAAGAATCATAAACTCCTAAACTATATCCCATTCTTTCTCATTTAAAAGTAGCATCACACTGCTGTGATGATTGTGGCTTCTATTTTACCTGGACTAATGATGCTTTAGCATCCTGTCCTTGAAGCTCACATTGCTGAGGTGCAGACAACAGCTGTATCACCACAATCCAAATTTACATTACCCACTGAACTGTAAGAATTATATCCTTTTATATTCTTTCTTCACTTGCTCCCAGATTTTCCTCAGCCATTCTAAATGCATATTGTACAGTGTGAGTCTTCTCAAAGGAAAATCCCCACAATCCATGTGATGGCAGGTGCAGACTTGCTGACACAGGATGCTTGGGCTACATTCAGAACTATGTTCCATAGTCACACTTGTCAACAGTCGACAGGAGTATAGGACTACACAATAAAAATGTTTTACTGGTAAAAGAGATTACTAGTTGTGAACAAAACTACTCCATAACACCTTGTGATTGGTGTCTTGACATTTCCCAAATCACTACTCTCCATAAACCGTGAACGATTCACAAAAATCAATGGCTACTGGAAGAACAATATATTACAAAGGTGACAGGCAACAGGCAGTGCAATGTTATCCTTTCTAACCCGTGTGGCAGTACAGACGATATTATTGCTGTAATTTTAGGCCTACATGGCTCTCAATACATATAAATGTGGCTGGAACCATACAAGTAAATAAAGAATAATTGTCGAATCAATGGGATTAGGGACTCAATGCACGTACACCACAGAGGAATAACAACAAGGAAAATAAGGCTGAGGGTAGAGAGAATAAAGACTAAAATATATGAGCACATCACTGCTATCTTATGTAGTCTAGCTTTCCACAGGAAAAAAAAAAATCACAAAAAAATAGGTTTCACATATACAGGGAATATTTGCTTACATATGAAAAGAATTGGTTATCTACACTCGTTCAGGTAATGTCAGCCCAAGATGAAATCTAATATCATCAAAAAAAAGGATGACTACTTCAGACATTATTTCTGGTACAAAAGACTTCACCCCCTTTCTATGAGATCAATCAATAGGTACACAGTCTAAAATCCCATGTTCACAATAATGAAAATTAAATGGCTTTGTTGGAAATACAGGTCAGAAGACGCAAGAATTAACTGTAACTTAACTTTTTTTTTTTTTTAAAAGGAAATACAGAATATTCAAGAATAGCAGTGAGAAATTAAAATAATAACTTCATAAATAATTGAAGAAAAATTGATAAGAGGAAGGAAAGGACAAAGTTAAGTCTTATTGACAGTATCAACTCAAAACTGAGTAACAAAGTAGAATTCATATGGGCCTTAATTTTCTAAGATTCAGCATCCAACTTGTGGTGTTATCCACTGGAGTCAGACGCCTGGTCTCCTTATTTATTGCCACCAGTGATAGTGGAGACACAAGTGACACCAGTGTCACTATCTGTCTTAAAAGCTCCTCATGCCTTCTTTTTGTGATTTCCCCACAGGCAGCTGCACAAAGCATCGGCTTCTTCTCTCTTGCCCTCTTCCTTCTGACTCCTTCTCCATGCCTGGCTAACTCCAACCCGTCCCTTACATGGCCACCTAGCCCTGTCTGTCCCTGACACAGGCACACATCCCTTCCTCCTCACGGCACAGCCAGCAGCCTCCCACAGCAGCACACTCCAAATCCAACCCCAGCAGGCTCCCCTCGACCAGCTAACCCACTCTTTTATAACACCCCTCCTCAATGCGTGGGCAAGGCTGTTTCCACTCTTTGATAATTAGCACAGCTGCAATCCATCGGGGCACGGTTGCTTGCAATCCTTTCTCCTACACATATTGCCTCCAAAAATATGAATCACTGACCATATAGAGGGAAATAATTTACAAATTTGAATGGAAGCTTATCAGAACTAAGGGATCTAAATAGTTCTTGCTACTTTCCTTATCTGTCAGCACAGTAAATAAGTTCTAAGTAATAGCAGAATTTTGAAAAATACGAGGATGAAAGACTTCTGCTTCAAAATTAAATTGTTGACACACGAGGGAAATAATTTATGCTGTAAAGCCCTTACCCCTGGATTGGCTCATAAAAGAGAGTTACTGAGAGTAGTCAAGGATATTCTGAATGGCACTGACACAGAGAGGCAATTCAAACTAAGTCACCTGGAGTCAGAATCACATTGATGGAGTAATTCAGTCTGGGAAGTAAATATAGAAACAGAGAAGTTGCAGAAACACTTTTTGTATGAGAGTTTCTCCATATTATCTCCTTTGTTTACTTTTTATTTTCCACAATATAGAAGTTTTCTTTGTATTTAATCACCATTAAAAGATAACCATGTTGGCTTTTAATATCCTTAAGCTCCAAATATTCTTATCAGAAATGCTTGAAAATTCCACAGCTGTTTCATTGATGTTAATAGAGGAATCAAGGCATTTTGCCATCAGACTCCAAAAGGTGTGTTCTCCAGCCTTTCTTTGGGATAGGCAGGAAATGGGATGAAGGGAAGCAGGAGTGAAATGGGATGAAAATCCTGCATTAGGGCACATTTGCTAAACCCAGAGGGTGTCACAGCTACAAGCTGGCTTGTAGCCGTGACAAGTGGGTACAAGCCAGTAAAGAATTAACTGAGGATGTGCTATTCCCAGTATTTTAAAAACACCGGTTTTTCTTGTAATTTACACAAATGAAGGACAGAAATACAGAAAAGCACTTAGCCATGAAATGATGAAAAAGTGCTGGGGGTCTGGGAAGAGGAATCCCCTGATCCAGAGCCACTACAGTAAAATTCAAAAACACTTTTACTCTCTATCCTTTTCATTTCAATAAACAGAGGAGCTGATCACTTATGATGTTCAAGATTCCCACTGCAGAGGCTGTAAGAAACCATGGGAAAATGTAGAAGCTATTTAAAATAAACAATTTTCCTATGTTCTATAATTTAAGACAATTACATGCTTATCCTAAACTTCATTAATGACTGCTTCTAAAACATGAATCATTGCTTCTAAAATATGAACTACATAAGCTACATCTGAAACCAGGATTTTTAATTCCAAGTTTTAAAAATTATGACCCTTGATGCTGTTACTACCTTTCTGTGACCTCCACCAACCCCTCCTGCCCCAACCAGGGAACTGCTAATTTTCCTGCCTTCCTCAGGCCCTCTACAGTGTATATTTTACTCCACTTACAGTTTAAAGTTTTGTGATGGTTTAAATAAACTCCTACCTGTCTCACCTACAACTTTCTTAGATCAGGAAAAGTAACTAGATCCACCTTGACTGGAGTAGGAAATACATTGAACTTGGTTATAAGTATACCACGCTGTAATAGTCATAGTAAAAGAGTACTTGAATTAAATTCTTATGTTTATTTTAAGGGAGAGGTCAGACATTAGAACCTGCTGATCCCAATTAGCTAGGAGAATCTATGAGTTATTTGCCATCTTTACTGTATGAACATAATTAATATTTTTTTACAGGTTCTTCTATTGGCCTTGCCTTATTTATGCCAAATATGTAAGAATGAAATTCAAGGTATCAGGGGTTTACACTGGCATGAGTAGTAACAGAATTAAACAAAAATCTGTACATTGAAAGATAAACAGGTCAGATGTCAGGTTTCTAAACAGAAATTAAATTCTGCTGTAATTTGAGGTCATAACCTGTAGACAGACATTTTTATGAGAATTAAAACAGTAAGGGAAGTTCATTCTTCTCACCATTTCCTTCCCTCTAAGACATATTTATTAAGATATTTTGATTGAATCCGGTACATTCAGTGTTTGCAGCCGTCACTGACATCTGCAAAAAGCTACAGATTTTTCAGCAGGAAATATTTTGTTTCTAGCAGATCTTATTTGCAGTTTTGGCAATTGCCCCTCAAGCCAATGACTCACATTCGCATTTGGCCTCACTCTACTGCATTGGGAATTTTACATTTTAGTCTGTACTCAGGGCCTGTCTTTCACTATTTAGATAAAAGAAAGCAAACTGGCAGCACAACAACATAAGCATAGCTTTAATTTCTTGCAGTGCTACTAGAGCCCCAAGGGTTTACTGCTCAGCAAAGAGAACTGGAAGCCGCCAATTAATCTGGCTGAAAGTTCCTAATATTACAAGTAGTAGGGGATCATTAAGCTCTCAGCAGCATAGGGTTATAAACAGCCTTTTCAAACTGTGACAACCAAGTATGAACCTAGAAGAGCTCATGGGACTGCTGGAGTACAATATTGTGTGCGTGCCTGCCAGGAGCTCCCCCCACAGAAACAGGTCTCAGACACCTACAAATACATGGCAAGAAGATACAGGTGTGCAACCATTCCAGAGAGAACTGGATTCCCCCGTGGTATGGAAACACGTGTGCACAGTTCTACTCCAGCATAACTATTAACCACCAATTTAACAGTCAGCAGCAGCCTGACCCCAAAGACCAAGATCAATATCAAATTTTTGAGAAGACTTCTGTCAGTATAAACATTGGATTCCAAAATCTTCAAGAAGTTCAGCATTACAGCAAAGTCAATGTGAAGGGAAGCTGACTGGTCAGAAAGCAAAAATGGATAATGTCAATTCTTCTTAAGATAGCCTTTAAGTGAAAACCAGTTTGTCAAAAGTAACTTTGATGAAGCAATAGCTCTCACTTTATTAATATACAACAATTATTTCCTCCATCCTTGCATTTACAAAAGAGCTTATTATATAAGGACTGAATTATGAACACCATTATGTACACTGCTAAAAATAAGGATAAAAATTTTACAGCTTCATTGGATCCCAGTTGATACAAGAACAATGCCCAGAACTATCTCACCTCAAGAGCCACCATATTTAGCAAACAAAGAAGAATTACTTTGCAAACTTGTCTTTCTGCAAAGAAAATCAATGCCATTTTATAATTGTTAGGCTTATTTATTCCCCTTCTGTATTCAAATACTACGCATTTTTCTTTATTTACATAATCCATTACAGCATTGACTTTTCCTCATTTCAAACAGCATACTGCCTATATAAACATCCTACCACTCCTGACTATTTCAAGCATGCCTACTATCATTGCATAAAGAGTGGGTGATGTATCAGCTCTAGTTCAGACAAAGCACCATGTTTAATACAGTATGTCAAAATAAGTTCTATTCTGCATGCCATTACTTTCAAATATGTTCCCTATCTCTTTTAATAGTCAGTCATAATGGGTTTTCTTGCCTGTGCCTGACTTTTGTATTAATTTTTACCTTTTTTTTCTGTTTGGGTAACTTCAATATTCCAAGAGAATTATATCCTCCCACCTTTATAGTGGTACTCAAGTCATACTTGTTCTCTTGTGTTTTATCATCCAGCTGCCATCTTTTTGTTAAACATTAACCAGTTAACCACCATGCCCAAAAAAAGCCTCTAAGTAAAATAAAAAGGCACTATTTTCCTTTATGTTGTTGTAGCCTAAAGCATCTTACATCTCACAATTCTTATTTCTCTCATATGATCTAATTCAGATGAATGAACAGTGAAAAGACCTTCCAACTAATTTAATTGAACTTATGCCCTTCACATAAATGCAATACATAATTCACTTATGAAATAAGTTAGTCTAAGTCTACCAGTTGACAAAGACAAATACTGCCATTTTTAAGCAAACTGCAAATTCTTTAAATCTAAATTTAACAATAGCTAACTGAAGACTCAGGGCAAAGGCCAGAGGGAGATCCAAAGTCACATTTACCAATTAATCTTCCCCAAAAGATATTAGATCTAAATTTTTAGTGAAATATTCTCTTGGTGATGTTGTTTAAATTTCTCCTAGATTTAAACTTCATAGAACATTAATATGTTCCCTTTTTACCCCCCTCAAATCAGCTTCTTAATAAATGTGGACAGTAATGTGCATGTGTGTAATAACACTGAAGAGTACAAACACTGCATTGAACATTTTAATCAATAATTACTTAAGTAATAATTTCTGCTACTGTGGTGGTGTGTCAGCTGAAAGACTGCTGTAGCTGTTCTCAGCCACAAGACAATCTCTGCTTCAAGAAATTACAGCATTTTCTGTAACAATGATTTAACAATAATAACAACTTACTGAAACTTTTGGAGAGAAAAAAAAAAGGTTGCTAACTTCATCACTTTTTTTGCATTTTTGCTTTCTTTATACCTTAACAAAAGAAAAAAACAGATGAAGGGATTTTCTGACAGTGGGCTGAGTCTGGTGGATTAAGAAACAGAAGCTATTCCATGAAAAATTACTGTCCTAAGCCATTTTTTTCTGCCTGACTAATGGCCTGGTGCTATGACTTGGTTCCAGGAATAGGGAGGAAATCCAGAGAAGAGATTCATGAAAAGGATAAAAATGCATTTCTGTGGTATCACTAGCAGTATGCTATAAAGGAAATTCTTATATACTTGGCATTTGTGTTCAGTTTTAAAATAGATTTTTAAATATGGACATGAGCTCAAGCACATATACATTAAACAAATTCCTTTGAATTTAAGCCAAAAATGTCATTCTGAAGTTTTTATTAAGCGTTTAGAAGTCTGGCTCTACTGAATACAATAGGATTTTAACATTATTTCTACTATATTAAAGATTTCTTTGACTGCTATTTTATAAATTTCATGATACTCCTCTCAAGTTAAGACTTCAACCATAACTTTCAAGGATTTTCCTTCTCATAGCAAAAAATTCTGTATAACTTGTGCTGGCTTCTGTGGGAAGGAGATAGGAGAGTGGGGATTTTGTTTTGTTTCCCATCTTATGCATCAATACACCTTGACCAAACACACATGACCTCTTTTTTCCTACTGAAAACAGAACTTCTGAGCACTAGAGGTGTTTGGGTAAAGAAGGTAACATGTCTAGGATTTCTGGACTATTAACCAAAATAAATCAGCCTATGTGGACTCCCACACACTCAAGAGCACAGAAGACCCACAGTACTTAAGTAGAACAGATGATGCCTTCCACTGCCAGTCAACAGAATTTTGGGGCAAACAAGGTGCACTTTTGGAAAGTGAATTTTGGTAGTTGCAGTCTTTAAGCACAGCTGTGCAGTCTTCCATGTTAAATGCAAAAGTGAAGTAAGATCAAGTGAAGTTCTAGCATGCAAAACAGTTCATTCAGTACAACTAGGTTTTTAATTCTATAAAGTAATTTCAATAATTGTCTCCTTACACCATGAAATTCTGTAAGTTTATCCATCACTATGGAATTAAGGTACCAAGTGAACATTTAAAAAAAAAATTCAACATTTTCTTCTGAAAAGAAACTGCAATATTTTAAATGTAATCAACATGTCAAACCTGTGTTCAGATGAAGTCTACTGGTCAGCAAACCCATCATTAGTATACCTTACATGATCTTACAAACTAGTCTGGCTGAGAAAAATTATACTGGTAAAAAAGACACAGCATAAGAAAGTGAGAGTGCTGAAAAATAAGACATTTTAAATTTATAAAAACAATATCAATAATCTTTTAAATCCTGAGGAAGAAAACACCTCTTGACTAGAGCTGATATGTTCACAAAGAATGCTGAAAAGAAGCCTCACACTTTCACTGCTGTAAAGAATGTTACATACAATATTTTATTTTCTCCAGCAGTTGAAACACCACATGATGCGTTTTAGATTCAGTCACAAACTTAATATTAACCCAAAGCAATTGATTACCACTGGTCTGGTCTCAGTCCAGAGCTACTAATCAGCTTCAGAAATAATTCCAATATAGATACTAGTGTTATCTAGAGCATTTCACTTTTTAGGATAATAGAGAATAAAGTGTTCAAGCACTGAACTTCATTGATAAAGCAGAAATATTGAGTCATCCAGAAACAGGGAATGGAGGAAGTTTTTACTTTCTTGAGTCAAAGAGTTATTAATTCCTTTTGCAAACGCAGGAAATGACACCTCAGGGAAGGAAAAAAAAAAAAAAAAAACCAAAAAAAAACCAAAAAACACCCAACCAAACAAAAACCCAATCAAAACCAACCAACCAAACAACAACCCACAGGTATTTGTGTCTCCAGTGAGACTTGCCAGCTTTTTCTTTAGAAACTTGAAATTGTCTAGAAATACGTCATGGGATTCATC
>VWZN01021524.1:61437-88072 GCA_013396955.1 Regulus satrapa | reverse complement strand
GAAAAGAAAAAGAGTGCTAAAGGAGAAGAGAAGTGATTTACAAGTTTCATTCTAATTTCTACAAACCAATTTAATTTGTCAATAAAGGTTTTCTTTGTTCTTCTAAAGTTTTAAGCCTGTTTTGCTTTTTCTCCTGGTCCTATCTCACAGCAAAAAGTAAAGTAGTTCTGGCAAGTGCAACCTCTGCACAAGATAAAAGTTATGCCAAAATCACAGACTCAAACCGCTACATTGCTGCATCCAGGTCTCCATGGAAAGCAAAGCAATGCAATGGCTGGAACCTGCTAGAATAGACTCCAGCTTTCAATCTTCAGTCATGATGGCCAAGGGATTTTATTTCACCCCACTGCCTAGACACAGGCTGTGAGATGGAGCTCAGGCCCTTCCTGCCAAGCCCAAATTAGCACTGCCACCAAACTCCTTGAAAACATGTAGACCCATCATCATCTGCCTGTTTTACAAGGACAGACACAAAATCACACATAAATCACTCCACAAAAAAATTCAGCATGTAATATTAATGCAGGCATTCCTATGTGCACACAAACACATATCAGCATGCATTACAAAAATCACCTAATAACAAGGAAAGGTTATTGACTGATAGTTTCTAGCAAACTTCTAAGCAAACTAAAAATAAAAGGGTGTTGACTGAAGCTCATCTTGATGTTATACCCAGAAAAGGGGTTTCCACTCCATACCAAAAGCTATTCATCCAGAAGATACACAATTTTACTGCAAAGATGTCATATTTTCCTCTAACAGGTACAGCAAAAACACTCCTGAAAATACAAAGCAGTTGTACAGAAACTCTCTCTGCTAAGTGCCATCAAAGTCTATCGGATACAAACTATGACTCTGAAGCTATAAAAAAATGTTTCCCTCCACTACTGAATAACTTGGCATCTCTTCACACAGAAAGAAATTTGCTGCAAATGAGTTGAGAATCTTGATAATCAGTATGCTAGTCACATTCACCCTTTTCAAATAAGGCACAGGAAAATTAAACAAATTACATTCCTACAAAGAGACAGTGTTGAAACCAATGGAAACCTTCAGATTCCTAAGTGTTCTAAAATCAAGGGATATCTTGTTATAATCTAAACAGAAGCAGTCATTCCACTTACTATAGACATAGCACATCAATCCCTTTATAGTGGGTGGGCACATGCAAAACACGGGCACTGGGAGATCCCTTTTCATCTCCTTGACAGATATTATTACATGCAACACCAGACATCAGCATCATACTATTGCACACATCATCAGTGTTTATTACAACTGGTGAGACATTGGTCCAACGTGTGTCAATTCACACTTCCTGTGTTGGTGTTGAAATTGTTCTCTCTACCAGGGAAAAGCATTTTTTCCCAAATGAATCCAGAAACTTCTTATCCAACTAGCAAACAGTTTAGCTCTCTGCTGAACAGCCATGTCCTTCAGGCTGAAACCTATGGCCTAAGCAACATCAAAGCAACTCATACCAGGGATTCAGAAACGGAAGCAAGCAATGTCACATCTAACTAAAACTGCAAGGAGAAGGAAGTAAACAGCATGGAACTAACAAAAATTGAATTTGGCAAGGACATGAGGGTATATCCCCAAAAGTACCATGGGATCTTTCAGGAGCAGAAAGGGCCAGAATCATGTTTTCACACTTCATTCAAAAATAAGATCTCATGATTTTAAGCCCTTAAGGTGTGAGTTTGCAACCAAGTTATAGAACAGCATCTGATGAATCACCAGCATCAATCTCCTTTTGCTTTAGGAACGCATCACCCAAGTATGTATCAAATCAAAATTATTCAAAACCACACAGCATAATATCTTTAGTTACTATGGCAAAAAGTAGAAGAAAATCTTGCTTATCCTTGCTTATCCTGCTTTATACAACAACTTACATAGTCCTAAAAAACATTATTAGGTGATATACTCATTCCAGATTTCAAAATATATTAGCTATGAAAAAGATGAAACACAATTGAAAATTACTGTCATCTTCAAAGTTTTCCTACTTAACTTGGGGGAATACAAAGAGATTTCAAGCTTTTCTCTTTTTTTTTTTTTTTAACATTTAGATTATATCTTTCATCTTTTGAAGACATCATTATGCTCTTTTATTCTTTTATATTTCACTTCTTTTTAAGCTCTTGTCCATATCCAGGGAGGCAATTAAGGACCAATTTCTGTGTGCAACTGCAATAGACAGGTTTAATGAGTCTCTCACTTACACCACGAAGACATATTCAAGAACACATTAGCCTTTGCACTGAGCAATATCTAAGGACCATTAAAAAAATAACCACACTTATTTCTGTGGAGAAATTTGAACAAGAGGGGTAATATCAGTGTTTTATTTTCATTCTGTATGAATTCCCAGAAAACCCCAAAACCTCTCCTATCAAAGGATACAATAAGAGAAGTCATCACAGACATGACAAGCCTGAAGCTTCCATTATTTCCCCTAAGTATGATGAAAATATATGTAATTCAGGGAACTGAAAGTCAGAAACTGACTTTTAGTTTTTTACCTCTCGACATGCAATGTGACTACTAACTCTGACTCTTCTCTATGCAACTAAGAGAATGCAGCATATTGGTCTAAAAACTAGTCATTTGACAAAAAAATAAAAAATTATGAAAGCAGGATCCTCTCCACTGTAATTTTTGGAAAGATTTTTTCCCTCCCTCCTTTCCTCTCTGAAATATAGTAAGATTCTTTGACAGAAGATTCTGGCCATCACCAGAGAGCCAAATCTTGGATCATCATCATGAATCTCTAATGCCTGTTCTGAAAGAATGGTATCAGGCAATAGAGACTGATTCCTACATCTTAATTTGATGAGTCATCATTAATAAATACAAAACACTTTCTGCATGATCACTGTATACTCCAGAAGCACAGCTTTCAAAAGCTGCACTGGAGTAGACTAGAATCCCCTTTTGCAGAATTTCAGGATCACATTACTCCTGACAAGGCAGCTGAAGGCACATTGACTTATGAACTGGCATTCCAAACTCTATCCATACTCAGCACATAACTTCTGTGCCATACTTGGCACAGAAATTTGAATGTGAACACCAAACATTTTAAAACAATACATAGAAATGCGCTTGGGAATTCATTAAAAACTGTCAATACTTTCTGTAGAACCTCAGTTGGCCTAGTCACTGCTCATTAATTCATGCAGAAAACCAAGTTATATAGTCTACACTGTCATTCTCCCAAGATGCCTGTTTTTTAAAAAACTATCTATTAACAACAAGTTTTCCCTTATTTTGCCCATGTTCTGGTTTGGTGCATTCTTCATTGTATTTCATGGGTGCATTTCAGATGTAGAGACAAGAAAAAATGTAACTATATTGCTGATATAAAGCCAGTGCCATGAATGACATGGGGATAGGAAGAAGAATAACCATAGCCAGCAACTCAGACACAAAACTGGTGTTAGCAATGCAAAGTTTTGAATAAATACAACACAGTATCTTGTGAAGATATAGGACAGGGATTTTTAAAAGCTATACTAAGCAGACTTTGCTCCAGATTTGCCCCTCCAGTTGTTGATTGCACATGATTTATGAAAGTTCAAGTTAATCAGTTCAAGTGAATAATAATGATGAAAACAGCGCTGAACTGTGGGCCTTACCCAAATTTTGAGGTAATTTTTCTTTCTCATTCCTTTTGTCAGGCTCATGTAACTGAAGAGTGTGCTTCAAAAAACAAGACAAAGGCCTTCAATATTCTTTTCAAGTGTAAAAGACTGTCTCTTTCTTCCTAACTATTAGGAGCTACATGGCAACACAAAGGAGAGAACCATAAGAAAACTGTTTAAATTCCAGCCTACTGTGAGATTAATAAACCATGGAGATCTGACATTACTGCAGATGCAGAGCATTAATTCCTTCTGGCAAAGCCGACAAAAACATATTCCATAAAGGTATAGACAAAGTACTTCATTTATACGGCAGAAAGGAATGCCATCAATGTTTGATTTCAAAATTACCTGTTGTCTCCTGAAACACCATTCCACCTGCATAGTGAAGGTTTTTTATATTTTAAAATAATTATAAAAGAAATTACCATTGAGAAAAAGAACCCAGTATGCTCACGTCAACAGACGCAGAATTTTCAGGGTATCAAGACCACACCCCCAGGCCTGCTCCTGTGCTTACTGTGCCACCACACCCAGTTGTACTGTCCCCACACATCTCTCACATCACCACAATCAGCTACTGCAGCTGCTCTCATCCACTTGTCCACAGCATCCACCCTTCAGCATTTGCTACACATTTAGCTTTCATGCACCATACGGATGGTTGCTGCCCAGTATAATTAATTTCCTAGGCTCCTCTGGGAAACCATCCTGTCACTTGGCAAGGAATGCAGCTCTCCATCTGACTCCTAGCATGACTCAAGATTATAGTGCAGGGAACAGAGATTTATGTTTTCATACAAAATAATTTGAAATATGAAAGCCAGAATGTTGATCCTCAAGCAAAACACCATTGGTGGTGTATATTCAAAGCTGGGAAAATATACATCTGTAAATAAGGAATACATTGAATTGCTATTGCAAATCATAAATAACAGTGTATAAAGAATAAAAAATAAATATCAATGGTAAAAATTCTACAGTCATAATCCTTTTAGAAACTGGGGTCCTCGGTGCAAACGGAACAGCTGGTGCAATTTCAAAGCATCAGCCTCCTTCAGGCACTCGCCAGGACAGAAGCTCTAGCAAGGTGCTGCTGTCTCAGGGGGGATTCTACCATAACAAAATCATAGGCTGTCTGAGTGTTTCACCTCCACCCTCCACACTCCAACACGCACTGCAATGCCTTTTATGCCCAGTGAAATGAAGATGACCTGCAGGAGCTCAGTCTTCCTCATTCCCTTCTGGAAATAAATTAATTTCACAGAGTTTTGAATTTAAGCAATATGACCTGACCAGGTGGGAGGGAGCTGAGAGGCAGGGCAGGGACAGCAGAGCTGAGCAAAGGCAATACTCAATTGTGTTAAGTACGTGACTGTGTAAGGTTGCTTGGCATCTGAGACTGCCAGGCTCCTAAACCTGAGGTTTAAATGCAGAGTTGGTGGGTGGCAGCAATAGTTTTGGTTACTCTCAAAGTGAGTAGGCAAAGGTGTGAGCAAGGAGTTCACACCAACTACACCTGTCACGGGTAACACAATCTGGTGGCAGAAGTCTGGTTTAGCACAGCCACACAGGGAAAAACACAGAGCTTGCATCTACAACTGGCTGAGATCTTCAACAAAGAGGGCTGTGGACAGGAACTGGGGCCAAAGTAATCATGAGAAACAGGAAAAACTAGTCAATGAGAAATCAAGCTGATACTCCTCTTCAGTAAGGTTTTACATCTGGACGTAAAGATCCAGCTGTATACTTGCACTGAGAAGGCAGCTTGTAATCAGACATGCCAAAGATGGATATTGAGGGCTCAGTGATCTATTTTATGATAAAGCTTGGGAATTTCATTCATTTTAGCTTGTCTATAGAAAGTATTATCTATTGCACGTGGCAATTAACTACAATACATTAAAGTAATATGTAATGGCCTGGCAATCTCAGTTTTTGTTTTGTTTCGTTTTTTTTCTTTACGGAACGCTGCAGTACTATTGAAAGTACTACTGAGGCAATATGAGAATGCAGCATAATATCATAATATATGATACAAATACAAATTTAAGAGCAATATAATGGTTTAATAACAAAATAAAACTTCTTTCCCAATCACAGATTTGACAGGAAAAAAAGTAATGGTTTATTCATCTTGTCTGATGTTAATCTTTTTGATATTCCTTAACGTCAAATATATCCATTCAAGCTTATGTTTTTATATAAAACTATAATATTGCACAGGAGATGATCTTCTACATTATATTCATGAGGAGGAAAAAATAAAGCCCATTTCAAACTCTCAATCACTCAAGGGAATCTGTAACTGTTTACATGGCATTGTGTGTATCCAAACAAAGGCAGAATTTACAGGAAGGATTTTATCTGTGTAGGTGTCTGTGCATGCATGATAAAAGGCAGAGGCCATTCTTCGCATGATATATCTTCTCATCATACACCCACAACTTTTAAATTCAAGATATACAACTTGAAAATTTAAATCTTGCATTAGATGTTAGTCACAAATCAGAACCGAACATTTTCTGTTTTTCAGAAATTCCATCTACTTACACTGTTGGTTGCCACATTGGCTTTGAACATCCTAAATAAACTCTGCCATGCTCAGAGTGAAAACAAGGATAAAGGATAAATGATAGGACAAGGATAAATTATAAATGATAGGATAAAGGATAAATGATAAAGGACAAGATTTTTTCTCTGGAGCTAGATTAGATGATACAGCTGAGCATTTCAGATTACCAAACCCTACAGCAAATGCACAAAATCCTCCTGTAAGCAGGTAAGCAAGCTAAAGGCATTGCATTGTGAGAACCAACCTCCAGTGGAGGGACAGAGTGCACAAAAAGTATTTGAGAGCAGTTTTTTTCAATGTATCATTTATATATATATATCATACACCATCTAAAAATCTTGTACAAAACTAATGAAGTTTTTTACATTTTACTACATTTGGCAAGTGACCTCTCTGCTCCTCAGATCTTGCAAAGTACTAACAACACTAAAATGTTTCAAAGGAACACTTTAACATATTTTCCTGCATGCTGATATAATTCTAGTAAAATTCTTTTTCTTCAATGCATTTATAATAGATTGCTTGCAACAGTGAGAAAATTGAGATTAAAAGCAATACTTTGGGGCTTAAAACAGCATGAGTTCACTGGAACAAAGAGAAAAAATATCTTAACCTAGACACTTTACTTCAGGGAGCACCTCATGAATTCTGGATTAAAAAACAAACCAACAAATACAAATTCAAAACCCCACATTTATTTTTAGCTGGCAATCACAATGAGTATTAAAAAAAACCAACAACAACAAAAAACAAAACAAAAAAAACCACAAAGAAACCCCGATACAATCAATGCTCTGATATTTTTCTTTTTCCCAACCACACTACAATTCTATAAACAGAACCATACATTTCTATTTCCTTGTGCAGTAGTATTTTAGGAAATTCCACTTGTTCAATTAATGCCAGCAACACCAGCCATCACCTGGAGCTTTGACCAGGTTGTCACAAATAAACCTACACAGAAATAATACTAGTAAGGTGATAGGTCTACCCTTCACAAAGCAAAGACAACGTAACAGTGACAGGTGCTGTAATCAGTGGTATTTTAGAAGTGGAAATGCAGACTGGCATGAAATACGTTCCACAAAAGGCTGAGAGAGGAGGCAGCCATATCTCACCCTTGCAAAATCCCAAGATTCTAGTACACTGAGTTTTCAGTGTAATAGTTATTAGTATAAATCAGAGCAGTTATTTGTATAAATCAAACATACTATGGAGCTCAGTAAATGAAAGCAAGCAATGACATGATGACCAAGGGGACAGGGAGATGTTTCTGCCCTAATAACAAACCATCTCGCTTCTGGGATTGCTTTCTGCTTTTATCTGTGTCTTGTCAAACAAACTACAGACAGATGAAAATTTATGAATTTTGAAACTATGTAATGTGGCTGTCCCAGCAACTTGTCGATTCTTTTCAAAAAAGCATATTTAATATTGCCAAAATACTTTCAACTGATAAAATTTGATATTTTTATTATCTGCCTAAGAGGATTCCATAGAGGAGTCTTGGGAGGAAATGTGGAAGAATTATCCCTAACATTAAGTGTACAGGTTAGCTTCCATATCCTCTGAGGTCAGGAGGAATAAACACACTCTCAGGTTCTGTTCTTAGGCTATGCAAACACAGACCATGAGATTTCAGTATAAAATCTCAATTTTATTCTAGAAAGAATGAAATCAGCCTTGAACCACTTGAAAAAGACTGCATTATCCGGGTTAAAAAGTACCACTATAATTTTTAGAGAAAAAGATTGCATTACATACCCTCTTGCATCCCTTAGAGAAGCAGTCCACATACCATGCTTTTCTAAGTGCACTCACAATCGGTGAGTTTCCAAGAGAATCTTACAACTGAGTCTGATAAACATTAAAAGGGAGATATGAAGCTTTTAAAACCTGAGAAATATTTGGCATAGCTTTAAATGCTTATCTGAAAGCTGAATTAATACAAAGGCATTATGTCTTTGGCTGATACTTTTTGAACAGGGCTGTTCTTTTCTACAACAATGTTCTAATAATTTTAGAAATTCATTAGTACCAGAAACTACAAGTCAGCATTAATTAAAGTCTTCTATACCATCTATTCCAGGTGTAGATGAAGAGCCAGTGTTAGACTTCTAACAATGTCTGCAGCCCCTGAGATCAAAGTGCTGCTGTTCTTTTTCTTAACTACATTTGCTCATCGTAACAAACAGAGATTAGATCTGGTTTGCACTCAGACCACCACATTTAATTAAACATAAAATGGCTTGTACTCAGACCTCAGGTATGCATGGGTAACTCCTATTCAGCTGAGCCACTGATTTTAACTACCATAGATCAATTTCCTTTAATTTGAAGAAGAAAATAATGACCAAAGATCAAGTCCTATGACGCAGAGGTGAAGGAATAAAACATGCAGTTAATACCAACACTGTTTCAGAGAATATTTTAATCTGGAGTCTAAAAGACAGTTCCGTATTCTGATGTAATAGAACTTTTCTTAAGTGAAGAATTTTCTGTCATAAAAGATGTACCTCTAAATTGTCAGAATTAGTATATTTTTTGAACAGAAAAGACAAACATTTCCTATAATAGCAAAATACACATGCAAAGTGTGTATTTTTATGTGCAAATTTTCCACTGTACAGTCCTGGAGCCATACACCAAGATTTTGTTATGACTTCATACTTACCAGTTCTCTTTCAAACAGCATCATGGAAAATCAGCTAAGGCACACTGTCACGGACAGGTGTGGTATCAGCAGCTCCTGCAGGACTGAAGTGCTTTAACCATAGCTGTAAAGTAAGTAAGCACCACACAGCTGCTCACTCACTGCCCTGCTAAGGGGAGCAGCAACAGAATCAGAGCAGCAAGAGCTGCACATGCAACAGAGCTAAGCAAGGAATTCAGCCCTGCTTCCCGTGGGCAGGCAGGTAGGTGTTCAGGCACTACCAAGAGAACAGGGCTCCATCCTACACAACAGTAGCTTGGGAAGACAAATACCATCACACTCTAAACACCCCTCATTCTTCCCCTGGCTGTATGGACTGAGCAGATGCCAGATGGTCTGGGATAGCCCCTGGGTCACTTGGGGTCACCTGGCCTGGCTGTGTCCCATCTCAGCTCCTTGTGCACCCCCCAAACCCCTCAATTCTGAGGAAGTGAGAGGAAGAGAAAAGGCCTTGATGCCAGATTTTTCTTTTTAAAAATGATCTCATTTTCTGTTTTCAACCTGTATACTAAAAATCCTAATGAGCTGAGACCTATTTTAATGAGTATTGAGATTTGTTCATAGTTAAGATTTATTTTAATGGTTGTTCCTAATGAGTTGGTATTTGTTTTAATGATTGTCACAGAAGGATTAGTTTTACATAGCAAGTATAGAGAAAGTATGTGGAGAGCAGTACACTCTACTGGGTATTCTATTTTGTTATTCAAACACACTGACTTTGACTGGAATGGGTTTCTACCAAAGTCCCACTTCTGCTAATATCTACTGCAGCATGCTAAATTTTCTCCAGACATTCACTCCTCTCCCTCAGTTTTCTGGTTTAGGTTTCTGCTCCCAAGTGATGCTGAAGCAAGCGGAGAGGTGCAAATCCCAGGTCTACCTAATTTCCCAGTGGGTCTGAGATGAGGGGCATGCTGCAGTAAGACAGGCATGAGCCTTACCTTTTACGATCCATAGCTGAGAATAAGTACAACCTAAGCCAACGATGCGTGGACTCAGAAGGCTGCTGACAGTTTTCCATGTCCAGTTCAAGAAAACTGCAACTATTTAGTAACCACTCCCTAAATGCTCAGGGGTAAGGTGCTTTAAGACTGCAGGTTAAACCTCCCTCACTGCTGGAAGACTTCAGTGCAGTGTCAATCACCAGGAACAACATGTGGAGCCTGCAGAAAGTGTTACTTGCCCGGGAAAGCTGTGCAAAGCACAGAGCTACCACCTGATTCAATTGGACTATGAGAATAACTTCTTTACTTTTTTGGAATGTGGTCTGGAATCTTTATCCATCAGAAGCATGTAAGATCTAGGTTAAGCATCACCATCTGGAAAAAGTAAAATCTTAAGTACCTAATAACTACTACTTAGTTAGAACTCCATTACCCTGAAAGATTTGAGTCTTCCATAGTGAAATCACTATGGGTAGTAAATTGAATTCTAAGTATGATTAATAGCAAAAGTGAATTTTAAATGTACATGTAATGAAGGACAGAAAAGGTAAGACATCACCAAATTTCTTTTTAATGGTCAAAACGGTACGAGAGATTTTATCGCTCTACAATGTTCACCTCAAAAGAATGAAATGGTTTAAATTATTCAAAATGAAAAGAGTCCACTCTTTACAAGGACACAACCTTCATCTGTTTGAATTACAGCTTTGTCCTTTGTATTCTCCCATAGCTGAAAATTTCTGTCTAGTTCTGCTGGAAATAAGAATGCCTTTATCTTTAATCTCTGTGTTTCAGTACTTATTTTCCTAAAGTTCTTTAAATATTGCCATGCTAATGTACTTATATTTACATTTCACAGACATATATTATCCCAGCTACTTTGCTGAATGAAAGAACACTGGATGAAACAGCACAAGCTTGCCACAAAGACTTATGAACAAGCTTAAATTTCAACGGACCAGTCATTTGCTTAAAGTTGAATAACTGTGCACATCTTCATAGTACTGTAGCTGAATTTTTAACATATATTAACTTCATTTTGACAGTTTCAGTCTTCAGGTAAAACTGCATTAATGGTAAATTACCCGAGTTCTGAAAAACTCAGTACATCAGAACCTATGACTTTCAGACACAGAAGTAATAGAAAAAGAATTTTCAAATCTTCTGCTATACTTCTGTCTTATCAGTGGAGAGGTTGAGCATCGAGTTGTGGATATGAATCCAACTGGCTCTCATGAACTCCATTGGCTTCACAATGTTCTAATATACATAGCCACTGTATTTCAGAAAAAAAAAACAAACAACAAAACAACCTCTCCTATTTCCACAAAGAGAGTAAAAAATCAATAGCTACTTGATTTCTAAAGGTACTATTCATACACGCTTAAGGCCCCCATTTTACAAGCAGACATGCATATAAGGGTATGTTGTCTGCTAGTTTTTTTGCAGAGCAGCTCACTACTCCTGGCCAGTACAAATTACTGGGCAGAAACATCCAGCAAAAAGCAGTATCTGGCATTTTATCATTAAATACATAAACCTTTTAATGTCAGGAAATTAAATTCTACGTAGCATATCTCAACTGTTCAACTGCTTTACCACTGTAAGTGCATAAATATATGAAAAGGGAGATGGTAATTAGTCTTTTGAAGACATTAAAGCAGCAGCCACATTTATAATTATCCAGCATGGTTGAAAATTCCTACTTTTAAATACCTTAATTCATCACTATCTGGAGGAAGTAGCAACATCATGACACGCATGAGCTTCTTCAATCAAACTTTCCTAATAAATTTTGGCTGACCAAAGATTTTCCTTCATTTCTACTTTGGCAGATGGATAAAGCCGTTCTGAAAATTTTTTTTAAAACCACAGCCTTTGACCAATACATGATGTGATGTGCACACACAGCCGCCAATGTGCATCCGAAGTGACAGATCTTTAGAATGGACATGAATTTTTTATAGGTGTGCTTGAATGAACAAGTTTATCCCTGTGTCATCAATAAACAATGCGATTCATAGCCCCAAGAAACTTGGAGTAGACAGCAAGACAGCAAACCTGCTTCCTGCACATCAGCATTCAAAGGATACACAGGGCTAAAGTGCATGTTCTCAGCAGCAGCCCTGACCACACGATACACAGCATTGTTAGAAAACAATGTCCTAAAGTAAGCAAGTAGAGATTCAAGATTAGATGCCTCACAAAACACAACAGCTCTATCAAAATGATCAAATTCTAATTCAGCTTATAAAAAAGCATGGTGATTGAACAAAGATTAACATTTGTTCTTCTGTTCACCACCAACAATAAAGAATGTTTACACTATACATTACTCAGTATAAGCAGAATAAAAACCATCAGGTTCTTTCCTATAAAATCTACAAAATTACAATTTAAAAAATCTAAACTATAACTGACAAAACCATATTCTACACTGATTATCAACCAACTGAAGAAATTGTTAAAAATAATTAATCTGTGATTATTTCCAGGTAGCTAGTTGACATAAATACCACTATTGGGCTTGCTCCAACCACTTGAGGTAGCAATTCCTTCAAGGTAAAATGTTCCACATTTCAGTGAAGCTAACAAGTGAAGAAAAAATTAAGTTAACTGTCGTTTCTGGAATCCAAGTAAGGTCGTTCACCTACTTTAGGTTTCTTTTTGTGGCATTGCATTGAACTACTGACACCTACAGGCATAAATGAACACATTTATTCAAGAAATGCAGATTCCCTGTTAGGAGAAAATACACCTCTGAGGATAAGCAGTGAAAGTGCCTTGGACAGCTTGATATATGGGCAAAGTACACATGAATTCAATGCAGATGGCAAAGGCATTCCATTGCACGTGAAGTATTTCTCCCCATTTACCCCAACAAAATTGCAACTAACAAATAAATAAAAATTGCTCTGCATAACCAGGGTTTCCCTAAGCCTATATCATTATTCTGGTTTTGCCCTGATACAAAGAAAAAGTAGGCAACACAACTGACCTTTCTGAATCACATACAGTCAAATTAAAGACCCCCAAAGAGGCACTGCCTATATATCTTCCCTAGAGATCTGAAATTCTTACTGCCTCCAAAAGCTAGTCACTCTGAGAATGACCACAGGGTAGTGTGATGTATTGTTAAGTACACTCATTTATAAGCTCTCCTCTTTTGAGCTGACTTTATTTCATTATATATAATAAGGAAGCTATATATGGAAAATATTCTAGATAATATTCAGGGCCTAGGGAAAATTAGTTTGAAATTAAGGAACACTGCTTACTTCACCTAACTTTAGGCAAATAGCAGCATAGAAAAGTAACTGTATCCCTGAAGAACGTGTATGAAAAACCATAAATAAATGTTTTTAAGAAAAGATTTTAAAGAATTAATTTATTATCTGGTGCAATAAGAATGACTACCAGATTTTCCACAGAACTATGCTTTCTCCATAGGCAGTGCTAGCAAAAACAGGGCACAAAAGTAAGCATTCTGAATGATCCACTTTGCCCTTAGCTAACTTTACAGAGGTTATTTAAGAAAATAGGTAAATGTGGCAAATCAGGCCAATGATATCTATAAGACTAAGGGATGCAAGGTCGCTCTCACTTCATCAAAAAGAAACGTATCATTCTATGAAGTACTGAATGCCCCTAACCACCTGTAACACTGCTTATGATGCCTCAGCAGTGGCTAGTGTTAAGTCAGCTTTCTCAAGCCCAGGTAAGGGAAGCCATCTCTAAAAACGTACTCATTACCTCTTCTTGCCTAAAGGCAGACTTATTGTTTGTCTTTTATTGCTTTTCCTGACATGCTCTGAGGTAATCTTTGGAGCAGCCATCAGCAAGCAAAGAACAGCCCCTGCCTCGTGTCAGCGCTACTGAGGTGATTGCCTGGCATGAGGAGGCCCATCCATGCCCATTCCTCCCGGCCACAGACAGGCTCTGACTGTTCTCCCTGCTCTTTTCCCTGGCTATCAGAATTACCATCGCCTAGATGATGGGAAACACAGCTCAGACAAGGATTTCAAACAGGTAATGCTGAGCACTAAACTCATCTCAGTCCCCGTTAAATGCAATTTCATCACCTTTTGAATATGGCTTTGACATGCAATTTCATCACCTTTTGAATATGGCTTTGACAAGTCTCAGGATGGCAGAGGAACAGCCCATAAAAATCGTGGCAGCCACACCTTTGGAGCATATGCCCCTACAGTGGTGCTCAGTGGGAACTCCACAGAGGAGTACTGACATAGGTCAGCATAAAAACCATCTATAACACAACTTATTGGCCTCCTTCACGAAGGAGGATGTCAAGGCCAGTGCACATCTTGGGAAGTTGAGAAGACCGCTGAGCTACCCAGCATTATCTCGCTCAGGTGGTTTTGTATTCACTAGCTTCTGACGACAAATTGAGATTATTAAACAATCTAAACAAATGAAAGTGGGTGAAAGTGAAAATCAGTTAGAAAGAGACGTTTTCCCCAAAATGCATAATCCATAAAGGTTCATTTGATAAGTGAAATGGGGAAGAACACACCCTTCCTTTTTAATGATGACTTGTAAGAAAACAAGACTTGCATGCATAAGTACAATAAGGGTCCCAACGAAGCAAAAAAATGGGTCTAAATATAGAGACTTTCCCCTCACCTATGACTGCACACACAAATGTAAGTTACTCCCAGGTCTCTCAAAAATTATACAGAAGGACATCCTACAACAATATAGTCGTCTTTTTTTTTTTTCATATACAGCTGCAAAACAGGCTTCACACCAACCTCATAAAAAATACTGCATCCAAAAAGAGTTTTGACTTCTAAGTATATCTACTTAAGTGTCCCTAAACATGTTTTTCTCAAAATATAGCACTCTTGCTTCCGTATTAAAAATAAAAGATCTGTATGATACTTAGCATCACAAGGTAGGCACTCACTTCACAAGTAAGCACAAAAAATGAGATGACAAATTTAGCGTAATTTACATAACCGCTGAATGTTAGTTCAATGTCAGCACATTTTCACATCTGAAGTTTGAAAGATATACAGAAATAGCACAGTATTGTTTAATACAAATTTAAATAATTGCTGATAATACACTTTTCAGACAGTTTATTTCTTTTAAAAGAAATCCAAGAACCTTCTCTATGGTTAATTCATTGCCATATCATGAAAATAACTATGCTCATTCATTTGAACTACTAATTTTTATTTCAAGGGACCACATTTCAGATGATTCCAAGTCTTGAAGACTGTGCCAGTTTCCACGAAGGACTGAGCATTCCTGATGATGAAGCTTTTAAAGTTTCCTCAATAGATAAACAAACCCTCTGATTTCAATCAAGTATAAAGGATCAAAATTAAATTATAGATATAAATATTGTATATTTTAGCATTTGGTCTACTGCAAAGTTGATGCTGTGAATAGTACCTGTCTGACACTCTTTTAACACACATAAAAAGGTGATGAAATGATAATTATTCAAGTTTAAAAAAAAAAAAAGAAAAACAAAAAAGGTTAACATTTGCCTTCACAATAATATTAAGCATAGCACACATAACATGACTGTGCAATTCCCTCAGAAAGCACTTCAGCTTTAGTGAAATATAGAGTTGATAATTTTCCCTACTTCCTCCTCCTCTAATGCGTGTCCTCATTATTTCCAGCTTATGAGAATAAATAGAAAAGTATGTGAGAGAAAGTGTGCATCTATAGCAAAATGCCTCCACCTAACAAATTTATGAGATAGGAATAAAACAACTCAGCCACATTGCTCTTTCTGTCACTAATCCTTTTTGCAAAGCACCTTTTTGCTTCACAACTCAAAAAACCTCTAACTCCAAAAATTAGTACCAGAAAAATGGGGGAAAAGCAGAAAGAGAGAATATAAAACCACCAACATATTATATAGAGATATTTTCATTTTAGAGCTTTTGCTTTAAATATTCCTTATTATTTTGCCTTTTCTTTGAAAAGCTTTCATAGTTTCTTTGACTCAGAACATCATTTCTCTTGTATACATACAGTGGCTTGCATGCTGAAAAACCTTTCTTTAACTGTTCCCATAGTAACCAAAACCATTCTTTGTATTTAATTGTTGCCTTTTCAAATATTACCTGTTTTTGTAGCTAGAATCAGTGTGTTCTTTTCCTATCTAAATTATAGATTGCCTAAAGTCTATCAGGCATTCATATAAACTCAGTTTGCTTTCAATAATTTGAAATGTAAGGCATTTACTACATTTGAGTATGCAGTATTAAATTTAAAAAATAATTCAGGAAGAAGAATGTAGATACAGCACAAAGCTGGAAGCATCAAATATTGTTTTGAACAGGTGAATTTTAGTAACTTCAAATATGAAGAAAAACAAGCCTTGGTAGAGCTCATAAAAATTCTCCACCTGAATAGGATATGACTCCTTTTTGAACTATGGCTCAGCTTTGTGATTCATTCCTGTTATATATTTGGACTGAATTCCAAGCCCTGTGAATGCATTCAAAGTTTTGAATAGGTGAGTAGGTGACATTTCCAAAAAACAGAATTAATTTCTGGGAGAATAAAATGCAGAATGACAATTTTCCTGCTTAAGTTTTCCTAAATAATCTGATTTGCACTGGTCCTGCATTTATTCTCTGACTTGTATCTACAGCCCAGTTAAGAGCAGAAAACTTGCAGGTAGTATTTGTTATTGCTATTACACACTTTATTTGCATTATTCCATGTCAAGTCCTTCAGGTATCAAACACTAGTTTTATGTCTATTTGTTCCAACAATACCAGCACAAGCTTTAGAAAGTAACAGGGAATCTTCTAAATACCTGTACTTCCTCACTGACTCAAATGTTATTTTCCATCTCCTCCATAAATTATACCAAATGGTGTGCACTGCTTCTTGGACAAAAAAATTAGGAGATTTTTATTTACCTATTTTAGAGTACTGAAACACACTTGTCACAACTGACAAGAAATAATCAATATAGTAATGTTTATCTAGACTGTATCTGTAAAAACGTTTATATAGAACGAGTACATTTTCCCGTCAAAAGTATCAATGACTCCTATTTACATAGGTACAAATAATGAACACAAAAATAAGATTACAAAATTAGATTAAGTTTTAAATGGGATTACAAAGAAAGCACCCAAAACGCAGCCCTATTAACAGGGGGCTCATGTAGAAGAAAGTGACTTGACATCACCTTACCATTTAGTCCATCCTTTAAAAACAAATTCTGTTTCCTTTGCTCTGCCTTTAAACTTCATGCATGTGACCTTTTAGAGTGATACAATCAAACCACCAAGAAATGTATTCTAGAATAAAATAACGTTTGTCATTGTTGGTTCTCATAACGTTTACTCCAGGTTGCTTTGTGCTCTGACTTGAGGGGTCTGTCCCTTTTCCCCTATAGCTGCCGGGAGAGATGAGCCCTGCTCAGGTCTGTATATTCTAAAGCACCAATCTGGGCACCTGTTAGAATTGTGTGTAAATACGTCAATTTCACAAAAGGAGACGGTAACTTGAAGTGACGCTGGAATGCTCCTGAAAAATCAGTATTAAAAAGTCTGAATAGAGTGGGGAATGGAAATGGAGATTAGTAGAAAAGCTGGAGGAACATTACCCTATTTTTGGATTAATATCCTATAGGCTTTCTGCATAAACAAATGTACAAACAGATAGATAAAGAGCTCTATCAGTTTATAAGCATGACTAATTAAAACAGGGGCAAGTTTACCCCAAACCTACCTCACTTTTCTCCCCATCTGTGCTTCCCTTGATTTCTCCCAGCAGCTCACTCCTAGTAACCTCCTATCTCTATTTCCCTTCTCCAACTTGTATTGCTCATCAAAATAAATCTCTTGGGATTAGGGGGATGCACTGAACATATAAAACAGCTGACCTGGGAATAAAAAAAGAGGTCCTAACTTATCCTATTTTGATGTATATCTACTTGCTTTTGAAAATGCCACCTCACACTTAGAATGAAAGCATTGGCCTCTTTTTCTTTCCCTGCTTCTATTTTTTGAAGTCACTTAAAAAAGCTGTACACAAGCTGATGTTGTGGGCTGCTGCAATGAAAGCTCTAAATCTGGATTATTACTAATATTAAGTGGATATATCTGCAATACATGTCGTTGCACATTTAATCAATGTAGCAGCTGCAAATATTTTCTGATGTGCAAGAAAAGCTACATACCTTTATGTAATGACTAAGAGGATTAAAATACCAAAACCAAAACAATTGGAGTGAAATCCTACCATATCCACAAAGAACAAGTAAATGGACCTGGAAGCACATTAAATACTTTGAGCTTCAGCACAGGAAAAGAAAACAAAAAAACATTCTTCGCTCACAAATATCTTTTTAGGTGGCGGCTACTGCAGCTATTGCTGATAAAAAGCAGCTGGGCTAGTTGATGTCCTCAGTATAACAGAGCTTAATTCTGCTCCTGGAGCATAGGAAGAACTTACATTGGTACTCACTTTGTAGCTGTACAAATAGCTTTTGCAGCATTTTGCTCTTTTAAATTCACTATTAGTTGGAACAATATTTTCTCTTTACGGCTTAACTCTACTGTAATATCATTGCAAATTTATGTCTTAACCCAACTGCACCAAAGCTGCATGTGTCCTAATGTTATGATGCAGAGTCTTCTCAATTTTATTTCCTCTGCTTCCTGCCTCAACCATTTCCCATCTTGTTTTTCATTGTTTTTTTGGGGTTGTTTTTAATGCTGTAGCTGTTTTATATATCCCATATGGTGGCCAATGCAGCCAGTGTATTGACTGGAAAACAAAAGGAGGGTGAAGAGGAGATAAAAAAAGAGCAATAACACCACTTCTTTTTTAGCTACAGTCTTCCACCTCTGCTATCAGTAAATCTACGCAAGTAAAAGTAACGTATTCGATACTTAATGCAAACATAGATTTTGATAGGTTATTAAAATTACTGCTCCCAGGACTATTCACAGATACACTGAAAAATGTACATGGTAGAGAAGGAGGAATATTACCTCTATCTTTTTGTTACCTCCAGGAAAAAATAAATAAGAACAAAAGACACTGGAGTAAGAGGTGGGAATAAAGAGATTGTCTTTCGGTCCTTCTGTAATACATCTTTTTTACTCTGCAAAACAGACCAATCTTCCTCTTAGAAATACTAATACTTAGATTTTGCACACTTCTGGAACATCCCTCTGCATTTAGGTGTGCTAAATAAAAAGCAAACTCCTCCTGATAGTATGTTAAACATAGCATGCAGGTATGGATATTTCTTCACATAATTCACTCCCTCTAGGATGCAGGTAATCTCTCAACCTTAAGCACCATGAAGCACTCTATGTATTTTTAAGCAGTATGCTGACTGAACTTACATTTGCTGCAGTGGTATTCCTATTTAAGTCACAATAATATGACGCAAGAGTAGTGTTATTTTCTAACAAAGCTAACCCTAATATAGCCACTGCGCAGGATGATGGTCTTCAGGAATGTTCTGTAAAATACCTGGTTTAGAAAAATCCCCAATAAGCCACTAATAACACCACACCACCATTTTTTTTTTCACGCATCAAATTCAAAAGAATACCTGATAATGGTTTCACTGGAATGGCACAATGAGCTGTGAAAGAGTACAGCACAATAGTCCGATAGTTACACCATGCAATTATAAGTGCAAATTTACCTAGTTTTTCTGTGACACCCTCTTTTCCCCACCTTCCAATGACAGTAAGAAATGAGAAATGCTGTTCTTTCTTATGCTTCAGAGAAATTATTAAATTACTGTGAAAGTGAAACTAATACATTTCTGCAATGCACTTGAACTGTTTTTCCTCGTTTTAATCTGCAATACATTTGCCTAACCAAATGAAAGTACTCTGCAATCCTAGCATTACATGTATAAGCGTATTTCCTTCATATTTTTCATTTTATGATGCTTTAATTGTTCACAAGTAATAACATAGTTGATTAATTTTTATATTTGATGCTGCAATTATGTTTTGAAATCTAATTTGTAAGAATTGAGGCTGTGCTCCAGTACAATCACCACAGACTTCTAAATTAAAAAATATTCCCTCCTCCCCCACCACCCCACCCTCATCTCTTCAGCATTTAGATAATGCTACCCTTTCTGCTGCACAAAGGTACAGACCCAAACCGCCCTTAATTTCCTTGCAAGGTGATAAAATACTATCACTGGTCTTCAATAGAACTTCAGTTACAGCTCAGCAACAGTCTACACTTTCACAGACTAGAAAAGTACAATTCTGTTTCTGGAGTGGTTGCTAAGAGTGAGCACTTCCACTTAAGTTAGTGAAAGCTTGAGTGAAAGAAGTTTAACAACTATATTTGCCCCAATTTTACAGCTAAACAATTTCTGTATACTTTCAAGATTTTGGATGTACAAGAAAAAAGAGTAAAATGGGCACAGCTAGCACTTGGCTCATTCTCCTCATGAAAGAGAGTGGGCTTGCTGCCAAATCTTTGGTTCTGTACTTTAAAAGCATCTTCTTTCAGTGAAGCTTCACAGCAACTGTAAATTGTCATTAGGCTACACCAGGTATCAAGGTTAACAACAGGATCTAACACAGCCTTTCCAGCTGATGTAGAATGTTACAAGAAACGGTTATTGAAATACAAATTCAAAAACTGCTATAGGATCTAACTTTACACTCAGACTATGCAAAAAAAACTGATTTTTTTTAAAATGAAGTTTAAGTCCAGTACAGCCATTATTCTGAAGATTCTTTGTGCTGCCCCAAAATCAAGTGCCTTCAGCCCCCTGAATAGGTACCTGGTAAATAAAAACTGTAAATCTCCTTTAACACCTGAACCTGAGGGTGTAACAATGCTTGTTCTGAGTGTCTATGTTGGACATGAATTTAGGCTGGATGCAAATGAAGTCTGTTTTTCCTTTCAAATCCAAAGTCAATGAGTGAGTCATTTTACAGATGTCCCACTGTAGCCCTGACCTGAAGAACATCATGCCAGGGTGGTTTTGCAGTTATCCCAGCCAGTGCTGGGTGTGATCTTCAGGGCTTCAGCAACTGCCACATAAGATAACGGAAAACTCTGTAAATTTTATTAGAATTACAAACGCAGTAAGTGACTAACACTACAACTTAGAACAGCTGCTCTTCAGATGCAGATGTCCAGATAAAATAATTGATTTACAGTTACCTAAGCCTGTCTCAAACATCTCTGCCTGCATTACCTATAGTAATCATCCTCTTCAAGGCAGACTGAACCAGGTAGGATTTTATTCACATGCAGGTAACTACATCTCCATTTAGAATATTGTTCCAGACATTAAGGAATTTCAAGATACTATAGAGATAGATAGATTAGATTAGATTGATTGGTAGATAGATGGACAGATAGATGGACAGACAGATGAATGATAACTTTTATTTCATCACACAGCAAAAATCTCAGCCCAAAATGAAAATTCAAAACGGTGTCTTACGGTTCATAGTTCTAATTAAAACGTACTTGCCAAGAATATTTTGCAATGATTGCTCAAGGCCATCACCTTAGAAGAACTCTCGCTTGCCAAGTGAGAGACTGCCACTTTGGAATTAAGTTGATATGGGTGGTCTGACTTGTAATTCTCTGTTATGTAAATAAAGCAGACAATTCCACACACTACAGTACATATAGGACAAAATTTTCACTCTGGAACCAAGTCTATCTTAAGCACCTGCCCATATGTGCATGTAAGAAAGATTCTACAAGTAAGCTCTATAACTAAATAGTACAAAATTACTAATCTTGATGTATTTCTTTTGGGGAAATTCGAGGACATGAAGGACAAGCAAGTAATGTAATTAAAGCTTCCTCTATTGCAGAAATGCCCAGTGGAGAATGTGATGATTCACAAAGAATAGAGAAAATAAGGATGCAAGGGAATGTGCAGATTTTAATGTAATCTACAAGCTAAAACATTTTCTCAGGTCTGATAAATAAATTGATAATCTTACTCCAAAGGATATTCTTTTTAGGGTGATGGCCCAAACTAGAAAGACATTATAGTATCAAAGGTACATAATTTAATGTGTGTCAATGAAACAAAGTCATCTTGCTGTAGGCAAACCTGTTAAGTGCCACTGTGATTCGGTGACAATGTCTTTCTTATGAAGACTTCAGATCTACTTCAGAAACTGTAGTTGTAGATGCGGTTATGTTTCCCAGTGTCCTTTGTTCATGCAGTTCAATGTTTTAAAGCAGCTTTGGCCACACTATGCCAATGTACATTACAGGAACTGTATTTTGACTCCAAAAGTTCTGTCCAAATTTTCACATCTGGTGCTCAAAAACATCATCAGCAAATTTTATTATCCCTACATATATTTCCTCAATTTTTCTCTTATTAATGAAGACTAGCTACAGAATGATACAATGCACTTATCTTCTTTTGCAGTTACAATTATCTTGACTAGAAAATGCTGTAGTGGTCCTGATCCTCCACACTTTGATTACAAGTGACCTCATTAAGTACCTTGCCTAACACTCCATCCCTATATATTTTTATCAAGTTGAGATCAGTCACATCAGTAATAGCTTAAGGGAAATTATTGATGCACTCATTGATTGCACACTAGAAACCAAATCTTTTCTCATAGAAAGAAGGAAGTTTTCCAAAAACTGACTATAACTTGCAAAGGATCAAAGCTTCCTTGGCAGGGCTATAGATAAAAATCCATGTAGCATCCTGTCTCCATAAGAAAGCTGCCATAATTCTTCTGCTTCCTACATTATTCACCACCACACAGGAGGATAAGGACAGGAGTTGAACTACAAAATATTGAAAAGACTAACTACAGTAACTACAATTACTTAGTGGCTTCTCAAAAACCAGTTCGTTCAACATTTTCAACTCATAATCAGATTACCCTGTATAGAACTGCTTGATCCCTTGGCTGCAAACAATTGCCCAAGATACTTAAATTACCTGTTTAGATTGCTTTCCTGTCCATCTCTCCTATAGATTGATTGTTACAATGACTGAGAAGGAACATGAGAAGTAATGATACTCCTATAACCAGATATAAGGTTGCTTCCATATCCAGTTTGCAGTGCAATTACCTTTCCTTAGCACAACTGTTACTCATAATTGATTCTACAAAATCATTCCCACTTTTGCAGTGGATGGATACAGGGGGAAAAAAGAAACAGTTTGGTTTATTGTGTTGTTTTTCCTCAAAGCAAGAAGAAAGAAGTTACCAATTTAAGCAGCCTAGACAAGAGACAATGTCAGCTAGGAGTTTCAGCTAGCTAGAAGACAACAAAATAAGTGTAAATACTGTATTTTTACTATTTTCTGAAAAGTTTCCCATTTCAAAGGAGACATGAGTACAGCAAAATAACTTATTTTCCCATTATGTGCAAAAAGCAACACAGGATGTACACGGAGATCATGTGAGAAGCAACATAGAAAACATAAATTTTCAGTTCCCCTTGAAGTCACTAAATAGAGCCTAAAGACTAACTAGCAAAATAGATAAAAGAAAGTAGACTGCTGACAGCAAAAACACATCGCTTATGTTTACTCCATTTCAAAGCACCTCCTTCAAAGAAATAGTTCTAAATGCTACCTCTCCTACCTGTTATCAGAAAGATGTAGTGGTGGAGAGTATAGTGCAATCCAGCCAATGTCTCGGGCTCTTCAGCTTTCAAAGTATGCTCATTCCAGAGCAGCACTGGACATCCCTATTCTCTCTGCATTCTCCCACCCCAAGAGCGACACATGCTTCCCTGTCCTCATCATCCAGAAACTGAAAGAGTACAATCATCTTTTACCTGCTTTTCCAAACAAGTGTGAAAAGACCTAGGTTACCCATTACTGAAAGATGACTTTTTGAAAGGACTGTCAAAGCAGACAGGAATTGTGATGTGAACATCACTGCCTGACAATCTGACTGATTTAGAGACCACACCTCACATCACTGAGGGGCTGTAAGGACTTCAACAGTGTTTGAGACAGGCAAATGTGATTTTAAGAACACAGAAGGATTTCACCATGAGATAAGCTCAGGATGGAGAGGCAGGGTGGCCTGGCTCCAGGCCTGCATTACATAGTAGGTAGTGCATCCAGACAAGGGTTCCCACTTGGATAAACTGTGGAGCAGCAACTGCTTCTACACAGATTCCTGGTACCTCAGCCCCTTGTTTACACCTTAGATCAGCAGAGACATCTTTAACTAATAGGATCATAACAGAAGCATCAAAAATTACAGAGGTTAAAAAACATCACTGTTGCTTTGAGGGGAAAAGATCTTCCCTGGGATTTATCAAAAGTGCAAAAAAATTATAGGGAAGGAAAATGAATAGAAAATCCACAGCTGAATAGGTGAAGAATAATACCTAGAAGAACTTCTTTTGAAAGGAATTAGGCAAGGCTGCAAGAGCAAAAAACAATTACCAGTCTTCTGATGTAGCAACAATTATATAACAAGAACTTGAAACTCTGAGAAAGGAATAAAAAATTCCTAAATTTTGGAGCATGCTTAGTGTAGCTAACAAATTCAGCCTATATATGTGTTACAAAATCTTCCTAGATTCTGATCTTTGGTATCAGTACCCAAGTCCTGGCTTAGCATCTGCACTAATCAGTGCTGTACAGAATGGCATTAGAGCTATAGCTCCACCCCTCAGCACCCTGTTCCCACCAGCAAGCACCCAGGTAGTCACAGGGATTTCAAGACACTTTGTCATGTATTTGAACTCACACTTAAGAATCTTGCTAAGTACAGTTTCAGGGTACAAGCAATACAGCTTTGGCACAGAAAGAATATTGCCAAGATTCACTACATAGGCTCTTTCAAGCATTTACCAGAAAAAAATCTGACTTGATCTTAAGAGTCTAAAGAACTGTCCAATGATCTGTGACATTTAGAATCATGAAATAAAATCACAGAATACATTTGAGTTGCAAGGAACCTTTAAAGGCCATCTTATCCAATCCTCCTGCAATAAGCAGGGACAACTTCAAGTAAATCACGTGGCTCAGTGCCCTATCCAACACCCTTTGAATGTTTCCAGAGATGGGGAATCTACAACTTCTCTGGTTAATGTGTTCCAGTGTTTCACCACCCTCACTATAAAAGCCTTCATCCTTACATCCAGTCTGAATTTACATTCTTTCCGTTTAAAAACATTAACACTAGTCTTATCATTTTTCTAGAATCCTCATTTGTAAATCTTTCCCAAAACTCAGGAAAATATTTCTGACATGAAAAAAAGCTGTCAAATTACTGTCTGCTTCATGACACAACAAGATTTGTAGCTCTAAGAACAGTTTAAAGGCAAATAATCTTTAAGCAAAATTCAAAATCAGAAATATGACAGCAGCTGAAGTACAAATGCAGAAACCACTTTGAAATTAGCCAGCTCAGAGGTCTGCAGGTTGCCTTCACTATTCTGAACTGCAGGGCAGTCACATCCAAAGAAACGCATCAAATGAAGTAAGCAACTATCAGCTAACTTTAAATCTTATTTAAAAATGGTGCACCTGAATTTCATTAAACTTTTTTCATGTACTAGTAAGCACAGGAATGGTTTTCTACGTTTACTCATGAACATCACACAGCAGCAGAACACTGTCTGCTCCAAGACTTTAGATACTCCAAGTGTCTTTAGACACTTCTTTTTCCACACTCCCCTCGTAGGCTGACCTTTCAGCTGAGAGTTTGCCCAGAGAAGTTGAAGCTAAGTTGATTTAAAGCATAACATACAGTTCCCAGGGCCATGTTTCCTCTCCCATGCTGCCTCTTCAAAACTTGAAATAGAAGTGAAGACTCCCTATGCCATTGCTCCGTGCCAGCAGCTGTTTTATTTATATTCTAATTCAGACAGGAACAACTAAGATTAGAACTCTGTAAGCAGAATTCACTGTTCAAAATGGTCCAGTTGTTTTTGGCATCTGGGCACCTTTGAGAACAACTGACTGATGTATCACTATGGCAACACAACGAGGCCTCAATAACTTGAGCTATTAAGAGAGCAAGAGGTTTTTAAGTCTTGTATTTCTATAAAATGTAGCAGAGCCTATGAAACATCCTAGACAAAGTGGAGGGCTGAGAAGACAAAACGAGTCTGAGCTCACATTTCCTGTTTTTTACCCTAACCTCACACCAACCATGTACTTCTCTGCCTCAATATCTGTTGTGAAGAGGAAAGACAAAAACCACAAAGGTGTGCTCCTTCCTCTTGCCAAATCCATTCCTGGTGAATAACTGAGGTAGAGATTTTGCCCAGTGCACAAGCAATGAGTTAGCAATTACCTGGGTACCACTATGAAATTATTCCTTCAGGAAATGGTCTGAGCTTCCAAAAAAAAAAAAAAAAACCAAAAAAAAAAAACCCAGGGGGAAGAAAAATAATTGGCCCTTTACACCTACAGTCCTGATAAGATCTAATCATGGACACTTCAAGTCTCATTAAGATTTGCTGCTACCACTTCTGGCAGCATTTGCTGCTTACAAAAAAAATACATTAAGAAAATACATTATTTAAAGCAGCTAAACAGTTTCTCTCAAAAGCAAAATAACAACATTAATGAAATATCATACAAGTAGCATTAAAAGCTTTTTTTTTTCTGCCCAGTCTTCACAGTTTCTTTTGTCCTGAATGACTCAGATGTAATCTTACTATGGCATACAAGATAATTATTTCTAGCTATTTGTAGCTGTTTAACATTTTATTATCATCAATATGCATTTTATCTGGTTTGTATTACACTTTCTTATGTAGCTTTAGAAAGCAT
>VWZN01021524.1:32733-59741 GCA_013396955.1 Regulus satrapa | reverse complement strand
TATTCTCCAAGGACTCAATGATTAAGAAATTAACCATTCTACCTGGTATTGCAAGGCTAATGTTACTAAACACTCTGTGGTTATGATTTTCATCTAATTCAATATATCAAAATACATTGGAATTAAGTAGACAGAATTTCCCTGGAAGAACACACCATCACNCACTTGTAAAAGATCATGTTATTTGAATAACTCACTGTTTGGGCACATCAGGCATTATCATCTGTTCTTTTTTCCTTGCATCCGCTGTCGTGGTCTCTACAGGGGTAAGTACTACAGCAGCACATGACACTATTGATTGGTATGAGTCTTCCCGGCACACTGCAAAGATAAAAAGTATCAGTGTTAAACAGTGAACTCACTTTGCACTTGAAAGGAAAAAAAATTAAGAAAAAAAAAGAAAAATAATCAATTTATACTGTGATAAACACAGATGCAAATAACTAATCATGCTTCACTGTGGTCACATGCAATGAAAATGCAATTGTTTTTCACATTTCCTAGTGTGCTTACTCTGCACTTTTTTGCCATTGACTGATCATCCACTAAGTTTCACCCAGCACACAAAATGTGCTGCCAGTCTGCTGTAGCTCATTGGTGTGTCTGAGTCTTAAAATGACTTATATTTCATAAATTCCATCTGACTATGATTCACTTCTAAGTTCTTTTTCATCATAGGCTAAAAATAAGGGTGAAAATACTGGGTGGTTTCCAGGTAAATCTCCCACCTAAAAATTTCAGACTTCATAAGAAAACACATTGAAGAAAACCTAATTAGTGGTTTATTTTTCACCTTTAACTGTTACGATTCACTTTACTCCAAAAAGCATAAATCCACGAGGTCTACAAGTGATATCTGATATACTGACTCATGCTCTCTTTTGATAAAAATTTCATCTGTATTACTCTGCTGAATGCTATCCCTTAAACAGTACTTAGGAGTTGAAAGAATGATCACTTGGGTTGAGCATATGGCTCAATTAGCACTAAAAAATTAATTCCTGAAAGTTTTTGACTTCTCAACAGACAATTATGTATATTACAAGTCATAAAGATTCTTAAATTCTAATTTTTAAGCGTCACTTGTAATTCAGCTTTTAGCAGTGACCTCTCCTATCAATTTTGTAGCTATAGAATTCCTTTACAGCCAATGTATAACTTTCTGAAAGAAATTAAAATCGGAATTAAGAGTTAGTTTCACCGAAGAAAGCATGACAGCATCTTATCGTACGTTTGGTACTTTAATGTATTATATATAAGCAAGAAGAAATGTGGTTTAAACAGAAAGGCACACAGTATTTTACAACGTACAGAGAACTACTTCAAAGAGCAAACACATGCCCACAGATCCATGAACATAGTCCGTAAAACCAGAACGACTGTGGCAAATTCTCAGCAATTCAAAATCATAAAGAACATATTTTAAAAGTACCTACCTTTATGCAAGATTGATACACCTGGGAAGGTTGAACTGTGGCATCTATTCATTATTCCATTCCCCACAATCATCTACCTCCTTATTGCACATGGACAACCTACCTTTGGCATAGCCTATGCTACCCTTACAGAATAAGTAAAACTTCACCCACATTGACCTGATTGGGTCAAGAACAGCTAATTGTGCCATTTTATTCCAAGGGGGAAAAGTTACCTCAAGCCTGAGCTCAGAACACACCAACAGGACATGATGGTGCTCCAGAAACACCCCGAAATACTAACAGGAACAGGTCAGGTCAGGGTTGGATATTTCAACTAATGACTAAGGTTTGGTTTTTTCTTTGGCTTTTTTGGTGTTTTTGTTTTTACTTTGTGAGCAGTTCTGAGCCATTCAACAAGCAGCAAAAAAAAGCAGCTCTGTCAGGAACAAAATCTTTCAGGGAGTGCTTGTAATTGCATTTGATTCATCTGATGTTGTCTAGCATGGTTTATGCTTATATTTTAAATATTTATGAGCACACTGTTAAGTGACTAAGCCACTAACATGCCCAGTATTGAAGCCTTACCTTCCTTTCTTTGGAACCAGCATTACTCAACACTTTGTCACTGTCATAGACACATCTCCAAAAGATGGCCCTACACAGAGAGAACTTGCTCTATTGACTGCAGGCATGCAAGTAGGTTTTATGTTACAGCTTGATGCACAACAGATGAAGATGAAACCAATGCAAAATACCCTGAACTAAACAGACAATATAAGAAGGAAATGGAATTTTAGGTGATTTTCCATCCTACTATATTATGTATAACCAGCAGACCATCTCCTAGCATGATTCTGCTTGGTAGGCAGTACGCAATTTACAAAACAGTATTTTCTCATTACAACCAGCAACTGTCTATGTGCAAATAAGAGTATTTGTCTCTTTATCTCCTTATTTAGAGTCAAAGAATTGCAAAAAAATAGGCTTGTAATAGTGTACCAGTGATATGCAGAACCTGAATTTTAACCAGAAACACTGATAAAACAGGGAGCATAAGGGATGAGGCAAATGCCTATTTTTCTGCAGAAGACCTGTCTTACTATTAGAATACCAAGTTAGCACTTTAGAACTCGTGAAAGTTCTGGTGACATCACAGGGAAAAGATTTGCCCTAGATCAGGCACCATCCATCAGAGCAGTTGTAAAGAAAGATAAAAAAGGGAATCACGAGTAACAAAGAACACACTGCAAGTCTCCCATTCTTTACAGAAATTTCATGAATTAATAAAACTATGAAATTGCTTTTGTTTAATAATTAATGCTATACAGTAGTTGTATAATCCCCTAATTTATAGCTGAAGACAAACCCAGTGGTCATCCAGTGACTGGAGCTTATGGAATGAATTATCCCCCCATTCCAGAAAGCAATACTCTTTGGTCTTGCTTTTGAAAATCACTACAAATCCTCCTTTTTATCTCAACTCTCTGTGCACAGCTGTAAGTCATTATGGGACAGTATAATTAACTAAAATGTCACGAAATAGAGATGGCACAGCAGCAAGTAATTTCCACCTACCAGAGTGTATGCTCTTACTACCTGTTCATAACTTGTATTAAAATAATGAGAATGTGCTTGAATGTGGACACTCAACTTCAACACTCATGGAGATGGGCATTGTTTTACTTAAGACTGCACTCTACATTCTAAACTCATCTCTGAAGCATAGCTTCGCTTCTACGATTTCATTTTTTTACTCTGCAATATCCCAAAAATTCATGGTGTCTACACACTGTACTCTTTATAAAATTGAAATCTGTTCAATCCTCAAAAAAACCACAAACATCAGAAAAGCAATTACTCTAAGGTATCACTCCTTTTAATCATAAGTCCTCTCATACATCAAAATTGCTCCTTAACATCAAGCAAGAACTTAAAAATTTAGCCTCCCCACATGAGTCTGTAACGAAAGCAGAATTTTCAGTCTGAAAACTAATTGTGAGTTAGTGTTCAGCACAGCCATCAATGTAATCAGCTGTCTCAGCCGACTACATTATTCCTGATGCATATATGCAGATATGGTGGAAAAAACAGTACAAGTTATCAACAAGGGGGAAAATCAGCCAATTATATACTACCTGTTGCAGTTTCTTTAAGAAACTAACATTTAGTATTTCAGAATGTGTTACACACTGAGTAACTCCAGGAAAAAAAAAGGCAATTTGCATGCAAGTGAGATGGTATTTTTCAACCATTACACCAACAAACTAATAATTGTCGTGAAATAACACAACCAGAGCAACATCTATATGTTATCATTAAAGAAACATATTTTTCTTAGTGAAACAGAAGACACTACCTACCAATTAGAAGTCATGGAAACGAGAACTCTACAGAAAGGGAAAACAAACAGTCTTAACTATGATGACTACTATTATAAAAGATCTGTACTACTTCTGAAGCTGCACAGTTTCTCCCCAGATCCTTCAGTTTAATGATGCATGCATGCAGTTTGTTTTCTTCCATCGACAAGTGTTTTAAAAGTACCCCATATATTTAGCACTAGGAGTGCTGGTTTGGATTTACCCTAGCTGGTTTTGGCAGTCCCAGAACATCATTCACTATCAAAACAGATCTTTACATCTGGTGAAGAAAAACATTAGTTTGGGTTTTTTGGGTGTTTTTCTTTGCTGTTTCTTTCAAGAACAATGAGAATGACTAATTAAACATTTTTCTTGTACTTTTAGCCAACCAATGAAACATTTTAAATTCCCTAAGTATTAGGACAGCTACTGAATAGAACGTGTTTCTCCAAAGATTAAAAAGATTTTTAAGCTCTAGGGATGTCATTTACATCATCTATTTCAAACACTTAACTGCACATACTCCCCCCCACCTTTTTTTTTTTAATTGAGGAGAAAGAAAATCTGGCTATCACTGCTTACTATCAAAAAGAAGTCTTGACACAAGATTAAATTAGCAGCAAGTACTACCTGCTTAGAGAAAACAGAAGGGAAACGTTCATATGCAATGTGCAAAGAAGCATAAGGGAATCATGACACAACACGTCATCATGACACATCATCACAACAACAGTGAAGTATTTCTGGATTTGAGAAAGCTGGGCACTTATCCTGACAATCCAAAGTATTTACATTTATGCCTATGAAGTTTAAAATAATCAGCTCTCATCATTCAAGAGACAGATCAAATCTGGAAACAGACACTGTTTTACATGAAAAATCCTTCTGCTTTGGTAAAAAAACTAGGCAAGCAGCCAGGAGCATGGAAGGCACTAAATGCTTTATGCTGGAAGATCAGTCAGCTGCCATTGTAGGAGACAAGGGACTTACAGCATGAGGGAGCAACATCTGGATCCCAAGTATTCAATCCCACATCCCTTTTACTACTGAAGGCCAGACGTTATGTTTTAATAACTGGAACACCTATTCTCATTGTGGGCACTGAGAAGATTTTGGCACATGGTTTCCTAAATACCTCTCTGCCATAGAAAGGTTAGGAAATTAGTCACCCTCTGAGGTGCTCTGAGCAAAGGACAAGAAAGAGCTACAAAATATATAACTTCTACACAGTTTCTTCAGACAATTCAGGACAAAGAACTGTTCCACTTAAAACAGAGCTTTTGCTAAAACAAAGAAACAAAACCCAAACCACAAACATACCAACTAACTAAGAAGGAGTGGATACACTCCTTTAGTAGATGCCTTTAGTATATTAGAACAAGTGAAGAGCTGAGGAAAGAAAAAGACCATTTACAACATGCAACTCAAGTTATCTTGCCACGAAAGTGGCTGACATCAGAAATAGCATATAAGAGAGGACTTTGAAATCCAGTCTATTAATTCTGCTATGTCCAGGAAGAATTGTGAGTAAGCACCATGTTAATCCCTTCCTGACTGCACAGATATGGCCTCTGTAGTCCTGGTCCGCTCAGAGGGCTCGAAAAGAATCAGTGTTCTAATTTTTCTTTCCATCAACCCCAAACATCACCTGCATTACCACTTCAGCAAACCAAAGTGTATGAATTCAGTTACATACTCTCTTTCTCAGCCCCAGAAACACAATAAAGTTTTTTACTACTTTATTATTAAACCCTTAAGCCCAAGGAAACTTTCAGTCTTTTTAAAGCAATACAGAAGGTCAAGTTACTTTATGTGAAAGCTATTTTTACCCATCTACTTATATTAAAAAAAAAAGCTCAATATTAAAAAATAATAATAAAAAGGCCTAATTTTCCTGCTGCTTGATCCTAGATTTGATGATGGTCTTTGGAGAAAAAAGGAAACTAAATGGATCTCTATTTTTTTATTAGTTCAACAGTTATTCTAGGGCCTCTTGTTCCCTAGAAACAGCTACATTTCACAATATTGGCCAAATGAATACTTAAGAGAATGAGTGTGTATGTTCACAGTCCCCAAAGGGTTTGTTGTAATAATTTTGCAATAAAACCACAGGCCTGGTTCTTAAACACAACACAGTCACAATCAGAAATTTTGTAATAGCAACAATTACAGGCCCATTATGGGCAAATGAATTACTTTCTATCAGGTTCTTATGCTTCATGGCTCTTTTATACAAACCCTGCACACACATATCTGCTTTGTGCTATCTACACTGCACACAGACATGAAGGGTACAAAACGCAGCATTAAGCAGGAACCAAGGAATTCCTCTCATGCACCAGCAGTTTTACAGTGATTATCTGCACCTTTGCTTTTGTAACCTGTTTGTTGTCACAAACCACTGTGATAATACAGTAAGAGCCACAAGTGAAATTTGTGTCTGCTGACTTGTACTCCATGCCTAAGAAATTAAACTGCAAATTTTCAATGTTCATGCATAAGGAATGAAAGGGTATGCTAAGGACCTATCCTATGGACATGACAAGTAATGGAAACACCAATTCCTAAAATAATCAAATAGGTAATGGCAAAACTGATGAGCTACTTCTTGAACATTTTCTGTTAACTGTCCTGAGGCAGAACGATTCCATAGGGTAGCACCTTAACTATCTGTCTTCTCAAGCAGCTTTCCCCAGCTTACAGCGACTTGCAGACTTTTTTCTACAACACAGTTGTGCCTGTATTTACTAATTCATCAGGGATTTCACTAATTTGTTCAATTACTTATGTTCTTGCATGAACCTGTAGCACCCACAACATCCTGTAGACTTCCAAAGCTGAATATAGATTATTAATATTCCCATCAGTCCAATTCAAACTTACCACCAGCTTATTTCGTCTGACTACCCCAGTTTTAGTTTCCATTGTCTTGGAGAAGACAATGCACAATTCCCCCTTCACCTTTAACTCCGGATTTTACTGACTTATTTTGGATACTTAGCCAGCCCTTTCTTTTACAGGATGCATTAGCTGCATTTGCTCCTGTTTAACACCTGTTCCATAGCTTTGGTCATCCTGCTGACTCCTCCACAGCCAACCACTCCTTGTTGCAGTTCCTTCAGCGATGGATCACTGTAGCAAGGCCAGGAGAAACTGTAACTGCATTTACAGAACATTAAGTGCATTAGTTTTCTAGCTGTAACTACTGCACACCTAAAACATTCTAAGTACATCTATTTGTGCTTGAGGCTTCTTCTGAGATCCTTTCTTATTCACAGTGAACTACTTAAAGCAAATATTGTTCCAAGCCACCTACACAAGAATTGAAAAATAAACCTTTAAAAATAAAGGCCTATTCTGTATCCAGTAGGTAAATATAGCTTCTCAAAGTCAAAAAGCACTGGTTTAGTGCTAGTAACAGAACTTTTAAAATGGCAACTAACTTTTGTTAGCTTTTGGCAACACTATCTGTCAAGATGATGTCACAGGCTTGTACTTTTAGCCCTCTAGTCCATGACTTCTTGTCTGACACATGCATGAATAACAATTATGTGCTTAAACAACTGCACGAGGGAAAGGTTATAATGCAAGACTAATGAACTGAATCCCACCAATCATATCTAATTCTGCCAAATTCCGGGAAGTCTCATAATTGAACAGTATGAGTATCTATTAGAATAAAAAGCAGAGGCTTTGGTCTAGAACACACGGTGCTAATCACCATGTGGGCCAAACAACTGCATCAATTTATTCCCAAAGAGGCTTAGAAGACAACTGGTTAAATTCATTAAATTAACTAACCATAGAACACAGTTGTAGGTTGGTTCATGAAGGGAACGAGGCTCACCCAGACCTCCCTCTTCTGGTAGCCTCCGCCATTCTTGGGCAAGGCTGCCTCACTGGGTAATAAGAAAGAAAAACACTACAGGTCCTGAGTGATGGAAGAAAACAAAACATCCCAGCACTCCAATTTTCCAGTTAGAATGGAAAAGGTAGTACCGAAAGTGCCAGTTTCAGGTGCAAACATAAAGCCATGCCCTGGTGACAGCTGTAAGGTACCAGAAACTGGGAAACATTTGTCTCTCTTCCTATGGAACATGGAGGAAATCCCATCAGGGATGCCATGAGCTGCAAGACCCATCTGCCTCAAAGTTCCTTTTTCAGCCAAGACAAGAATAATACTTTTAGTTCTGCTTTTGATCACATTTGAGTTTCTGTTTATGTTATGTGATGCCTTCAAGAAAACGAGAGAAAAAGGAGTGACTGTGACAGTGGCATCTTAAAAGAAGGAATATAAAAAGGCCTGCAGGGCATTTCTGTAGGCATAATACAATCCCCTGAAGGAATGACTACTCTAACAACAATATCCTCAACTGTCACTCACTGCAAGTAAAACTGTCAAAACTCAATAGCAAGTGTTTTCAGGAGCACACTCTCCTGGCTTCAACTATTATTCTTGGCCTAGCTGAAATAAAGACTGACAGGCAAGCAAGATTAATTTATTGTGATTCATGATGAATTGGCTGTAGTCACAAGAAACTTACTTATGCAATTAATACACAGATAAACCTCCATAAGTACAGCTTCCTGAGAGAAATTATTAAATAAAATCACAACAGCAGGTTTCCTTGCAGATTCTAAAAGCTCACCAGGAAAATTACACGAAGTATTTTTGTTTGGCAGGAGTATGAGGCTATTTGGCTTTCTATTATAGCCATGCTGGCAGTCACTTACCAGGAGCACGAGGAACAGCTGCCGGTAGAGCTGTACATATTTTCAGCTACAGAATGACAGCCTCTGTCAACCCCAGTGAAAAGCAACTCAGTGATCAGTCCCTACAGCAGCACATTGGTCATGGCCATTCCAGATTCATTCCTGCCTTCACAGAAGTCACTCACATACCAATTATTACAAACTTACACCAGACATGGAAATGAATAGAGAGAGAATCCCTAACAAAGAAGGCCTCTTGTTTCTCAAGGAAGATACTTTCCATATTTATTATAAAATTCAAGCTATTTCATATATTTATTTTATACCTTTGCCCTCTTGAAGGTGATACAATCCTAAAGGAAAGCAAATTCAGCCGAAGTGTCTCTGCAGTCATGAAACAATCCTGCAAACCAGCACACATAAGCATGCAGCAGGCTACAGCTCCAGAGTAACAACGAAGACAAGAAATGAGGAAAGTGGGTAGATCATCACCCACAGCCTTATCACCCAGTACACCCCCAGCAAAGGGAGGGGCCAGCAGGAGCACCTAGTGACAGACCTCTGAACCAAGAGGGAAAACAGAGAGGCTTTTAAAAAGAGCAGGTTAAACAATAGGATAAGACAGAATACAGAACACCTTCCTCCTGTGGGCACCAGTGGCAAGCACCCACCAAACCTGGGTGTGAAGAATGCTGGGATGTTCAAAGCGCTGCCAAGTGAACGCTCTTCACAGGTGTGCTGTGGCACCAAGCAAAAGACAGACTCCAGAAGATCATCAGTACAGCAATTCCCAAGGCTGTTCACACAGCTTTTCATGCAATACCAGGGAAATCAGGTTCACAAGTTGGCTGGGTGACAAGAAAGGTTAGTGGCAGTTGTGGAATCACACACAGCCTCACATGCCACAAAGAAAACTGGGAAAGAGAACACCATGTGATGTACCTCCAGTTTTAAAAGTTTGCCCATTTGCACAGCTTGCAGATTTTGCTATGCTTTGTACTTACTGCACATGATTTACTAGATTTCAAGGCCAAATGAAACTACTGGGATCATCTGATCTGACATGTGGCACAGGCACATCCTGTGGTTCTTCCAAAAGTTCAATATTATAGTCCTGATGCAAAACTTTGAAGAGTACAGGGTATTGCTATGCCAGGTTTGTAAGTGATCTAAGGAGTTCTTCCAATTAATGGTCAAAATAACAGCATAATTTTTCCAATTGATTTTCACAAGTACAGACTTTTAGCCATACATCTATGATGCAGATAAAGCATATGCCAAGTAATATATATGCATCTTTCTGAAAAGCAATAAAACAATCAATCATCATGCTGATGCCTTTTCACACTTTATCTAAAAGTTTCAACTATTCTAAAAAAATGCCAAACTTCACTAGGGCTTGAAATCCAACCAAGTTTTGAGAGCAATATATTTTACCTAAAGAAAAATAAATTGAAATAGGAATAGATTGTGCTTGGCAAAAATGGTTGGGATCCAAATGATAGGAATGTGAAACAAGCTCAGCAATCTTGAAGAGCCATTAAACGAGATGATTATAACAAACACAGTTTAAATGGAGCCCAATGCAGGATTAAAGTCCTAGAAAGAAAGAAGGCAGACTACCACTACACCTCTGAAGTACAGTTTTGGTACAGAGCAAACCAGCAACTCTGTGTGCTGCCACTGCACAAATATCCAGCATAAACACTACACAAACATGGAAATTGTGAATTTGAGGTCACTGAAGTCAGGCTTAACTCAGTTACCATTTCAACTTCTCAAAAAGATGACAAAAGGTAGACTACACTATATGTGATCCTGTATGGGTGAAAATTCCAGTCCTCCCTAAATAAGCAGAAGTCAAACCGGAGCATTAAAAGCAATTAAATTACTGGGGAGAAAAAACCTACACATGAAACAAAATTGGTGACTGTCTCTCAACAGACACGTTTAAATTAAGAGTAAAACTAACATGGAAACTTGTCAAGTATGTATTTTCAAGTTGCACGGCACATCTTGCTATATGAGAGGCTGGACTTGATGAACTGAGGTCTCTGTCTGTTAAGAGTCACAGAAGTGGGTTGCTCCAAGTCACTTTTCAAGGGCGTGAGACACAGATGCTCCAGCTGTACAAACTTTGAAGCCAGTGCTTTTAATTATGCAAGCAGTCATGGCAAACAAAATAGCATGAGCATATACAGACACATTATGGAGGCTGTTTTCTTTAAGAAAAGTAAGTGTACCATTTCCCCTTAGCCCTAATTTTCCAATCTGATATTAATACTTGCACTGCTGCCCCACAAAACTCAGTCGAGGGAAAGAATCATCATCTATCAGAAAATGAGATATAAAAAACCATGGAGTTAATGTCTTCAAAAAATATTTTCTTCTGCGTAGGTAATAATGCAGATGTCTGTTAACTGACTACGTCCTGGCACCCTTATGAAAATGTCTGAAAAACTTGAGAGCAGACCACTACAAGACAACAATGTATCACTCATACAGACTGATGCTGCAAACAGAATAACCAGAATTCAGTGGTGTCCTCCCAGGCCTGTATTAGATTTGCTCTAATCTCATTAAACATTAAAAAAAAAAATTACCCAAGAAGAGTAATTCAAATTCCTAACATGAATCAAATAAAAATTTAACTTGAAAAGAAATTCAATTGCTTCTCTTTGTGCTATGGGTGAAGTTCTCCACAGAAGGTAGTCACACAAGGCTTTGAAGCAATGCAACCACTAAAGCCAAGCCATTACAAATTCATCAGCTTCTGTTCAGATTCTACCAGTCATACCAAATCCAAAGCTAAGAAGGAACAAATAAGTCCATTTTTTCTTAGGGGAAAAAAAAAAAAAGTTGAAAACTAGATAATAGGAAAATAAACATTTGCTTATTATCCCTCAACTTTGATTTAAACACCTTTCCTCTGGTTTTGGCTCTGAAAAGGAAATAGTGCCATTTAGTGGCCAGGTAGGTACGCTGCAGTTTTTGCACACTGACAATATTAGCAAAGAAATTGCAAATGTTAAGCATTGGCACAGTCACTAATACTGTTGTTTTTACTTGAGGAAATACTGGAAATGTTTTTTGGAGAAGTATGATGTTTCATTCAAAGGATGATTTAGAACCTGAACCAAATCTTTTTGCCTTGTCTCCCTCAACAGTAAAGAACTACATGCTTTTCCTTGTGCTCTCCACCAGGTAATAAACTAGGCTCTAAGTTTTATGAATACAGAAGAGGATACTAGGAAATTCTGTAGGAGTTGGCAAGAAGGTAAGTAAAAAACCTGTTCCACAGAAAAAGTCATTATGTACTAAACCAGCAGAAGATGCACAGAAAATAGGAGTGAAATCTACATTACTGATTTTCACTGAATAACACTCCACCTGAAGATAAAAATTAAATTTCCAGATTCACCTGGAGCATTCTCTGGATTCACCAACCTCAGAATTTCTCAACCCAAGGTGAACTGGTCAAATACAGGCAAAAAGATGAAAGCTCAACTCTCAAATAGCACCATTTGTTAAAGCAGATGAAGAGTGTTCATGAATATGGAAGACTGGTTGGGCATCTGTGAATTCAGCAAAATCTGGCCTAATGACTATTTAAATAGTGACAACACATTCACAGCCCCACATTCAATTTTCCCTTGAGAAATCTTCGATCTTTACTTCAGATATGATGCCAGAGGCATCCAAGGAACCAGTCAAGTACAACAGATCCAGCTGAAAGTTAGCCGAGTGCAAGTGGACCAGATTTCTACATGTACTTAAAAATTAACGATAAACCACTTTTTTCCCAATCCACAGTGATTCTGGAGTGATCTTTTACCTACAACAGTGTATGAGGCAATGTGGCCTTAAAAAACTCAGCTATATCCATCAGCCTTCACCACTTGCTTTCAAGGGACAAGACTCTTCATTGCACATTTATGCAGCTGGCTCCTAAACGGTGACACAAAGAAACAACACATGCACAAACAAATCCAGGCTCCAGAAAAGTTGTAACCTACATAAAGAACCAGAAAAAAATTGGCTCCGAAGTTTCTAAAATGTAGAGCACTCAATGACATTGCTCCATTCTCACCCAAATGTCAACAGCCATCCCCTGCACAACATAATTTGAAATCCCGGCACTCACTGGAAGGAGTCCCACTAACTTCAAGAATACTCCAGACACCAGGGCGCAAAGGTTACCCTTGTCTCTTCAAAGGGAAGGTGGCTAATGGGATCTTCAGTATGCAGAGTGCTTCCTTTCATTTTAAAATACATGGCCACCAATTCTGGAACCTTCTTCCCACCAGTTCTCTAAGCCACTGCATTTAAGAAGGTAATTCACTTCACTCCACTCTCTACTGAACAATTATGCTCTTAGCTGATTAGAATTTAAGAGCAGGCCTAAGATTAACACTTGACATTTGCTAGAAAGCCCTCAAACTTAGAAACAGGAATTATTTGGAAGTCACCCAATATTTTAAATATCATATGTATTAATCAAAATAAAACTTAACTTCTGATAAAATCTTAAATAGGAATGTTATGCACTGCAATTAATCTACAAATATGTTCAAAATATTAAGATCCAAAAGGTGAAGGAAACACACTTAACACATCATCTTCCTTAAAAATACCTCTTATAATTGTCCTATATCATTAATTTGTATCCACCAGTGGCATTTGAACTAGCTCAATGCTTTATACACTCAACAACATAAAAAAGCTGGGCAATCAACTACCTAAATTATCTTTATTGCATTTGAAAGAGTAATTTCTGTACTCTGATGTAGGAAGCCATGCATAAAATGCGCTAAAGCATCCATTTAAAGCTAAAAAGCAGGCAACACATTTTCTGCTCAGCAAAGATTCCACACAGCGTGCTTTTACTTTTTCTTCATACATTCACTATCTCTTTACTGGCTTTGGTGTCAGAGGTACTGCATAGTCTAAGAACATAAAATATATTCTTATGAAAAAAAATACTGTTATGAGATAGCGTCAATCCCCTGGGACTGAACACATGACCAAGGTTTCATTTGACTACATTTCCCTGTCAGGCTCTGCACCAGTGTTCCAACACTGTGGATGGTAATGATTATGTACAGAACTGCTACCCATAGATGAAAAAGCTAAGAAAGAGGAAAACATTCAAACTTTAGATTGATCCTACTTCTGAATTCCAAGCATCTATTTTGATTTTTAGATCCGCTAATAGATTTGTTACTGAAATGTGCTAGTAATATTAAGTAATACATTAAACATTTTGCAACCTATCAATGCTGAGACAGCAGAAAGACTGTTCAATCTAACTAGCAAATGATTCCCAGAGCTGTACTGTCAGTGTTAATGATGTCAGAACATAAAACATGAAAGAAAGAAGTGATTTCTTTACATAACCATAGCTCCTTCTGATAGAGCAGGAAGTAAAGGCTGCACAGTAAGGTATGGGTTCACTGCAGCTTCATACAGAATATATGCATCCCCCTCCATCCCACAGCAACGTTCAAGAATGACAGAGGGACTAGAACTCCTCCTCAATCCCGGGGAATTCACGTAACAAATAGCTAAAGACTGAAAACTAAGTTACAGAGGGGTCAGGACAACTATGGGATCAAGGCTGACCATGGATACCTCAAAGACACATTTACTGTGGCATACATGAAACTTTTCTTCTTGGATAACTAATTTACACTAATTTATTTAAGATAAAGTGGACAACAAGTGGAGTCTTTTCAGGATGGTCCAAGTCAGGATTTGTGGCTCTATCAGCCAGAACTAACAGCCCTCAGCTTGGTTTCTGAGTTAGCAGCTAAAACCTATGGGGCAGGAAGTTTCTACCAGTTCTGGGGGTCACACTCATGCCTTTGTGTTTTTTCTCTTGGCAGAGTTCTGAAGGACACAGAGGTAGTAGTTTGTATTCCAGCTGAGAGCAAGAGAACTGTTAATAAACTAGAAGGAGTGAGTAGACCAGAAAGAAACTCTGAGTTGATATAAACTCCTCTTCAGTATTCTTTGTTCAGAATCAGGCTTCTGTGAACATCTCCCAGTTATGCCTCCGAAATAAAAAAAANAAAAAAAAAAAAAAAGAGTGTTCAAAAGTAAAACCTTCCATAAAATCCAGGATACAGCTGATACAGCCCGGTGGCTGCTGTCACCAGGAGTTTCCCACACCTCAGTCTGACTGCAATATTGATGATGTGCAGCCTGCTGGGGCACTTAAGCATCCATGAGGTCCTGCTCATGTATAGAGACTGCACAGTCAACCCCAACACACACTAAGCTCTGCTCTCTTCCAGGGTAGTGGCATATCCAACTTGCCACAAATATAAAGAGAACGAATAAATATTTCTAAATTAAAGTATCAAAAGTGAATTTAAATTCGGCACAGAGAAATGTATTTAGGCGATCTCCAGGTTCTGCCTTGATGACACATTGAAAGCAAGGGAAATTACAACCATTTGGGGTTTTATAATTTCTCACAGTAACCGAACACTGTGAGACACTGAAACATCACAAGTTTGTGGGCCAAGACACTACTACTGCTAAAAGAAATAAGGTCACAAGCATTAAGAGGGCACTGAAGTCAAACATGTACATCCCCACTGACATGTCCTTGAAAGATGGGAAAACACTGCCATCTTGTTGGAATTCTTGGGTAACATAAACCAATACTTACATAAGTATCTTCTAAAAAGTACAAATAAAACTGAAGAAATTACGAACTGATATGAAAGAGAAAAGATTCTCTTGACAGGCTCCTCAGTACATATCTCAACTGAGTATGACTCAAGAAACTTCAAGTCCTGCATTAGGACTGCCAGCCTCCAGCTTCTTGCCTTGAAATCTCAACTGAACAGTTTTGATTTGCAGAGTAAATGAAAGAAAAGGCAGAAAAACCTTTACACCCTGTCTGATTTGTTAGTCAATACAAGGCATAAAAAAACCTCAAACCACCAAACAAAAATCCAAAACAAAACACCTTCTAGTTTAGGGATTTCAACACTATCAGATACATTCCTGGAGGAGCACTGTACTGCTCCAGACTTACACCAGCAGAAATCCCAGCAGACAAGGAGGACAGAAAAGGACCATGGGGCCCACCACCCACTGCAGTGATGCTTTGGGAGGAAAGAAGGTTCTAGGTGCTGGGTTAGAGTTCCACCCTGACTAAGATTTTCTTGCCAACAGAGGATCTGATCAGCAAGTTACCGCTAATGCCAAGAAGCACTCTGGTTCACTAAGAGAAAAAACACAAACACACCTTAAATGGTCAACTGCTTTTCAAAGCCTAAATTTCTTAAGGACTTCACATAGGGACCATTGCCTTCCTGATACAGGGAATGCATGTACCATGAAGACCTTACACTGTTAAAATACCCCACAGGGAGGTTTTATGCAAAGGAATAAGCAGGGCTGTGACCCTGATATTTAACTGGAACAATGGCAGAGGTACACTTTGTAGAAGGATTTGCTGTTTAAGAATCTGATTAACCTTCATTAGTAAGATATTGGATAGAGAGGGATTTCCATTCAAATTCTCAGCACCTTGCGTTGATTTTACAGTGATAGGAGTAAACCTGTAATTGGTTCAGATGAAATATTCTTTTTGGGTTTTGTTTTCATTGTGTGGCTTGTTAGGCAGACTGCTAAACATGTGAAAACACAGCCTCTGTAGCTGTAATTACCTTCTTACCAGGCTGCTAATTACTGCTGAAATTACCAGTGTCATATAAGATTTTTAAATAATTATATAATAGGGAGGTAAAGATTGAATTTAGTGACACATAAGCAAATAAACACTATCAGAATTACTCTGCCTACCAAACACTCTGTGTTCCAAGGTCACACTTCAGAACTAACAAACTGTCCCATCAACAGGTTTTGGAGCTCACTGGCATCAGATACACAGGAAAAAGAATTTTGGTGGGAGGCCTAGATGAGACATGGAGATGAGGATGCAGAAGGATAAAATACAACTTTTCCACATCTGCCCATATCTTAAAATCAAGCTGAACAAATTGTCCTTAATGCTTAAAACCACTATCAGGGTACAGAAAGTTATACAAGACACAAGTCTGGCATTTTGTCCTGTTATTTTCTTTGTGGTTTTGAGTAAAAAATATGCCATATTATAATACAAACATATTAGGTTCTGCAAGACCTTTTCTGCCAAAAGATGAGTTTGTCTTCTCTGTTGCTAAGGTCTCACAGGTAAAGATAGGAGAATGAATGAGAACAGACAGTTCTAATCCAGAACAGAAACTCCCAGGTTACCATGTTATTCTGGCCTTTTAATAATAATTTCTATATATAGGAATTCCCTATACTTACGAATCAATTTTTATTAAATGAACTATCGCCTCTTAACAGAATTATTTATATCTAACTCCTTATTATCCCAAATGTAGGTAGACTACAATCATAGGTAGGGTGAGAAATTAAATAATTTTAAACTACCAATTTCTACCAAAGCCTACTTCTATAGTAACATTTCCTTGTAGCCTTAATTCTGGTATTTCAAGAACTTTATGGACATTGAATTGCTTCTTCCTTAATTCACGTATTCAATTTAACCATTTTACAGCCACTGAATCATAGCTTTCATTTAGACCTTCATTTTCCAATCAATGCTCATAGTTGAAACTGTATTTGCAGGAGCATAAAAGTATATTTCTCTGCATAGTAATAAACTGGTTTGAAATACTATTTCAACCTTAAGGATTTGTCAAAGCAGTTAAGCATACAAGGTATCACAGTTAAACTGGACATGCATTTTGAGTGAACCTTAAAATAACCTTCTTCAGACCAAAATGGAGTGCATATGAAGAGGCTGGACACAACAAAAAATGGCCATCATTCCTAAATTCACCACTGATACAGCAAAACCCCCTGTGAGCAGGTAAATGTAATGTGTGCGGGTTTTCTGAATTTCAGCCTCCCATTTTGTGCATCACGTGCAAAAGGAAAGCTAAGGCACAGCTTTTAAACACAGATGTGCACATTGCTTTGCTGAGGCTGTAGGGCTTAACTGAACCAAGCTTTAATAGATCCAAAAGTTTTTAACAGGTATGAAATAGAACACCTCGCTTTCTTTGGATGCTGAACTTCAGTCTGATTTCAAAAATCCATCAGTAACCATATTTGTAGTTCAACAGGACTGCCTGATCAGTCATTTTGGTGGCCTGGGAATAGAAGCAGTTTAAATCATCTTCCTAGAACCAGCAAGAGCCTGTCGCTAGTTAGAGAGGGTATGGACAATAATTTAGTCCCTGTCCAAGACTGATGTCTCTTCAGACACACACACAATTGGCAGGGGCGGCTTACTCTGCTTCTAGTTATCCTCTTAGCACTGATAATTTTTTGGAGTAAATGTTAATTTGTGTTTTAAGTAACACCCTCTGAAGCCACCATTTATTACACAGACCTGTAAAGGACAGCTAACACCTTAAAATGCTACAGCATTAATTATGTACATAAATCACTACACAAAGGACACGCAGCTAATTAAAATCATTAATTAATTGTTTGCTGTTTTCGTTACAAAGACCCAAGGCTTAATTAAGTACCACAGGAATAGTCTTTGATGTTCTCTGACAGACATTGTCACCGAGGAAAGTGTTTGGAGACTTTCCTCCTCCTCCCAATTAGACCGGCATCCCCCGCGCTCACCGTGCCAGTTCAAGGGACTGCAAAAAAGCCTATGAAGACACCTCGTGGAGACAGACACGACAGAAGCAGCTACCTGCAGCTGACCACACACCCCCAGAGCTCTTCCCTCAATGCCTCTGAGGCTCTATTGAGTACTCACTCAAACAACTGAACACTGCCATAACATCATTTATGCTGCACAGAGTGGGGATACATCACTCATTTTTCAGCTACTCTGAAGTTTTCAGAGACTATTAGAGAGTCTTAGATGGTTGAGGCTGCTTTTACAGTTCAAATTTAGTGACTCTGGAGACCTGAACACCACAAGAATCAACCCACACTGTGCTGTTCAGGCAGTTTATTAAAAGGAGTCACAACCTATTTTGCTAAGGAGGAAGGGATAAAACTGTGCTGACACTTATATATGAAAAAGAGCTTCAACAACAGAAGCAATAGTTAATTTAAAATAAAGCAGAGAGGCACTGTTACACTGAGGTAACTATGTCCACCTATGACAGCAGTTAGGCTCCTCCAATTTCTACATGAATATGCTGGCTAGTACAATCTACCATACACAGCAGTACAATAAAGCCTCAGATAAAACTTCAGTCTTCTATCACTAAAAACCTTGCGTAGCAGTTAAAAGCTACTCTTTCTTGCTCTGGATAATCTGAAAGGAATCTTACTTCATTGTCTGTTATGATTTAGCTTGTTCGCACTGCAAATGCCAACGCAAATCCTTCAGCTGCATCCCAACTCTCTTTTACAACAAAAACTATACAAAGGGAAACATGTAAAACAGAGGGAGTCCTTTCTTACTTCAAAAGATCATAATTCTATTATTTCATTGCAGTCATATTCTTTCAGAGCAACTGACACCAGACAGAAGATACTACGGATTATGGCAAAGAAACAATAATTCTTTCACAGAAAATCCTGAGTTGGAAAGGACTCATGAGGATTATCAAGTCCAGCTCCTGGCCCCGCAACAGGAAACACTAAGAGCCACACCACCCGCCTGAGAGCACTGTCCAAATGCTTAGTGAGTTTTTGCTGAGAAATAAGTGATCCTGACATCCCTACATGTCCCTACCTTTAACCCTGGCAGAGTGCTTAGCACCTTTAGTACACTCTTCCAGTATCTCCTCAGTCAAAGCATATTTATGCATCTAAACTTTTCTTCAACACTCATATGGAAAAACGGAGAAGTGAACTGAGTTCTGTTGTTATTTGTTTTCCATGTAAACATGGAAGACTTTGGGAAATACACTTCATTTAATGACACCCAGGCTGAGAAGAACAAGTTACCTTTTTATGAGTGATGTGAGCACCAAAATCATCTGCTGAAATTGGTACTATTCAAGCTCACAGTTAGGCACATTCACAGATGGTCAAACACAAAGATAAATTTCAGAGCTGAAAGTTTAAGTGCAACTTCAACTAACCAACATGAAAACACTTGACTTCTTTGAGAGTTTCAGACACAAGAATATTTGCATTATTCTGGGGACTGGTGTCTCCAGAATATATTCACTAAAAACATCATCCCAGCATCATTCTGTGTGCCAGAGTCTCACAATTCTGTGCCTTTATTCTCCAAATTATTCCAGAGCAACTAAGTTCCATTTATTACCACAGCCTTTTCTTTTCCCTCATGGCAATATCAAAATGCTGAGCATGGCCTAGGGGTTTCTCTTTAGGCTAATGAACCATTGCTAATAAAAATCAAAAGCAACTCACAATTCTGTTGATTGAAAAAACTGTGGATTAGGACCAAGTAGAGAAAAATAGTTGACTTCTTTCTTTTTATGCTCTTTCTTCCACTAATGATTTAAAAGATCAAATGCAATGTACAAGGTCGAGATATTCAGTTTTGTCAGAAAGTGAGCAGATTAGAACAAGAATATGCAAAAGAAGTTAATTTACTGAATAAGATGGTATTTACCTGGTCATTTTCATTACCACAATGAAGAAATCATATTGTTTCATGGAAATTCTGAATGAAAACACACATAATGTGGTAATTGGCTGGAATTGGTATTTTCAGCTGTGTTTGTATTAAGAGACTGAGCACAATTTCTTTAACAATGAGGTTTAAGACGTCAGTTGATTAGCAGATGACTTAAATCTGTGAATGCTAGATAAAAATCAAAATAAGAAAAATTACAAAACACAGAAAACTCTCAAGGTAACTGGCTGCAGTTTCATAATTTAGATAACAGAATGTTGATAGGAAACACACTGTAGGAAAAATCCTGTACTGGCAGAAAAAAGAAAGAACAAAAACAAACAAAAGCCAACATAAACGAATGTACCAGATGAGGTAATTAGCTCTTCCCATCTGTAACTTCTGCGCTATCCAACTCGACCAGGTGATCTGAACGCTGCTAGTGAGGCAATTTGCAGGCAAAGAGGTAAAACCAGCATGTAAAAATTCAACAGTAGAGCTTGAGGATTATTTTCCCACTGTTGGCAATGGACAGTTTATACTAGTTGGAGCAATAAGGACAAATTCTTCTTTCACATACATTGGCTTTCACTGCAGGTATTTGGAAACAACCCAGCAAAATGAGGCTTGTTAGACATAGCTGGAGACGGAGTTTATCTCATATTTAGGAAGCCATCTCAATAGCTTCTGAAGTTAGCAACCTAATTTGCTTTGAATTTAAAAACTAAAATTAATGGCAGTGAAAGAAAACAATTTTCAGCTCAATTTCAGCATAATGAACAGGGGCTGCATACATAAACAACAAAAGCATTCGGCATTTTAAGATTACATAGTCAACTTGATTCTCCACCAGTTCTTCAAACGGAATTCCCATTTCAGTCAATTATAGACTGTTTACTTCATTGCTTTTTCAGCCTTCAAACATCACTGCATTTAATTAAACAAATAAGCTACAGTTTGATTAATCAAGTATATAACAAAAAAGCCATTAAAATCAGGATCAAGTAAACTTTCCCAGCAATTTCAAGACTCTTTACAAGAGCATATCAATAATGTTTTTTAAGAATAAACAAATAAAGGAAAAATAATAGAAGAGACATAACTGTATGTATCTATACATACAGTGACTGTATGACTACAGATTTACCACAGAACCTAACAGACATCTGGTACTTCTCAAATACAATCCAGTTGTAATTGGAAGCAAAAGTAAACAATTGAAATAATTTTAAAATGCTGAATGTAACACATGGTGTGAGAGGGACACAGAAGGAAAATAAAAGTGTTTTTAAAAGAATCAGAAACCTCTCAGAATTTGTGTTCACATAAATGACTGACACTAATTATGACAATAATATCAAACTCCAGTGCATGAAAGAATATTCATCCTACAAAAATATTTCATATTCATATAATTAGGCTACATGCATGTATCAATAATTGACACCACTTAATTCTTCCAGCTAAGTGACTTCAAATTACTTCATACAAAATACAATTAATGTAGGTTACTATGGTGATCAGTATAATTCAGGAATAACCGGGTTATATTTTAAACAAACTCATTTGGTTCTTCAACCTGAGGCTCAGGAAACATTCAGTAGGCACTTTGAACTTCAGCTTCCCTGACTAAAGTTCCATTACACAGTGAGGAAACTCCAAGAGGATAAGGCATCAAAATGATCTGCCCATGATGCTGAAGTATGTATAAAACCATACCATTGAGCCAGTGATTTCTGTTGAATAATGATTCTTTGAAACTTACAAGAAATAATTACCAGGAAATCTGTCTGTAAATTGATATGACCACATTTATTTATGATCATTCTTCAGGCATTGTGTTCTAAGCAGCAACCTCCCCACCACAACGTACACTGCATCAGGGAAGCCTGACCATTTAGCTGAGGAAGCATTTAGCTGAGGAAGATGGAAGAGCAGGAAACACCTGTGTCTCAGGGACGGATTGTTTCTTCAACAAGAGCACTAGCCCCAGGTCCCAATACCAAACAAGATCATACTGTGCTTTTTTCACAGTTACAGTGTAGGAAAACAGATGCTTTAGCTCATTAACATAACCCAAACTACTGGGTTTTTTCCCCTAACTAAAGTGATTCCTATGGACTCATAAAATCTGTGTTGGTTGGCTGGATGAAATGTCAAAATATTTTCACACAAGTATGGATGGTCAATTATGTGTTGTTTCTAAATTTTGCCATCTAATTTTCAAAGAAAGCACTTCTCCACTTCTGCAAATAAACAGAGATGTTAGCAATATCATAATTAGTAACATCTACACTAGAAACATCTAGTTTTTACTAATCTCAATACTAGTGGATACCAGAAAACAGTACAGTGAAGGTCTTATAACCACAGGATCCAGAAAATCACAAGACAATTCCATCTATGATTTGGTATGGAGCATACTGGTAAGTGTAGTTCACAAAAATGGCTCAGGTGGTTTGCAGTGGTTTTGCCTTGTTGTAGTTTGTTGTCCAAAGTGAGTTCTAAACCAAGAATACAATTAGTGAGATAATTCCATTAATATTAAATGCAATGCAATTCAAAATGTTATTTTGAAATAAAACATTTTGAGATTCATCAGGATCCAGAGCTTCAGATAAAGTATGGATGCCTGTACAGAACACATACTTGTGAACAAAATACACTTCACATATTGGTAGGATAAGTATGATGAGAACACACCTATAGATCTGCCAAACTCAGAATTACAGCAATGACAAGGGCATTGGAGCCCTTGGACCAGACCTTTCCTCAGTACAGACTCATAATCACAGCCTGAGAATGCAGCACTTGCTGGTCCTCATTTCTGATATTCCAGATACTCTGTTTGCTTCTGTTCACCGTCAATCAAAACATAAGCTCCCTGTGGAGCAGCTTGTTTCATCACTGACAATTTCAAAGCTATATACTTTCTCTTTTGTTAGGAGCAAACATCACTTGCAAAATTACAACAAAAGAAGGTGTAACAAGAAATTTCTCAAATAATCTAGTCAGTATCAGAATCTTAGTTGCAAAACACTTAATGCAAGCTATTAAGTTGCAGGATGCATTATTAAACCCTTGGAATCACAGTATATAAACACCTGTGACAAAAAAGAATACATCCCAAAAGGATCCTTATGCGAGAGAGAAATACTAATGAGCAGAGTATCTTGTACAGGATTATACAAGACAGCCTGTAGAAGCACATCTCAAATATCCTAAAGTGAGATTACACATTTTTCCTGTAAACTACATGATTTGTTTTTGCTTGTCCACAATACATTTGTAATTCCATTAAACTCGCTGGGAAGGCCCTAAAACATACCCTAACAAAAGCTGCTAAGGATACAAAACACTAATGTAAGTGGGAAGTTAGAGATGGTTTAATTTAGGTTATTTACAAAGGAAGGTTAGTTTAAAAACACATTCTCTCTTTGTTAATGTTTACATAGCCTTTACCTGTGCATAGTTTATTTTTAAAAAGTCAAAACTTTTGAAAAAGAAAAAATATTTCTCCCTTTGTCACTGACTCTTCCCTCTTTGCCTTTTTAAAACCCAGAAATCAAACAACTTAAATGCAACATTTTTGTGACAGTCTAATTATTGACTTCTGGACCAGAGAATGGACAAATCTGCACAATACCCTTGAATGTTAGATCCCTCTGCTAGAATTCCTCTGAATCTTGTGAAACATAGAGGAGATCTCATGTTCATTACCAGAGTTCCCTACTGGGTGCAAATGAGAAGAGGATCATTGGTCAAATGTCACTCCCTCCGAAGTCACTGCAGTAAATTCTTTCACCTACCTCAATAGTCACATGTTTAAAATGACAGTCCTTGATTCAACTAATCCTCACAAGTACCTTTACTTACCTTTACTTGTTTTAGCATTTAAAACACATTACATTTCTAAGAAAGCTAACAAGTCTACACTAGAAGACATGAGTCTCTAAAATCCAGGTTATCCTTGATCCTCCCCAGTTTCACTGCAGCTGAACCAACCCTAACATCATACAACACCAAGGAAAACAGTCGGGGGGGGAAGGTGGATTGCATTTTTAACTGGAGCAAAATTACATCTTTACCAAGCAATTGGCTGGGGTTATTTTCAAAAGCAAAGCCAAGTTCCACATTTATCTGGAAACTAAAATCAAGTTCCTAACAAATATTTCTGTTAAGTCAATCTGTTTATAAAATTTTAGGAACTACAGAAAAAATATGTTGCCATTTTCAAGGCAAATACGCATCTAAAAATTTATCACTACCCTAATGATGTATTCTTTTACCAAAAAAGCTGAAAAAAACAAACCTAAGATAAACAATATTGAATATTACATTCCCTTCCAAACTATTACCTACATACTGAACAAGTGCTACAGGGCATGAAGAGGTTCCTAGATCCAGAAAATCTCCAGATCTTCCAACCAGAAAATCTCATTTGCTACATTAACAGAAAGACCAAAATTGCTCTTTGAAGATGACTGAAATTGATGGTTACTCTTCATTGGAAACTCTTTGTAGCTCTCACACTGACCCTGAGAATCCCCTTTCCATAACATCTGCAGCATCTTCTCCAGAACAGCTGACAGTTTATTTCCACTTGCAAGTGACAAACTGTGGAAGCAATAACCAGTAATGACTCAGCAGCATTGCATGGCTGCCACCCCAAAAATTAAGAAAATAAACAAGGAGTTATGAGTACTTTCAGCATGCAAGAAGTGTTGTTTCTCTAATATTACTTCACAAAAACATGCTTAAATCTTTGCAGACAGTACATGGTAATTTTTCAGAATGAGCACCAGTTTAGGAAAAGCATTTGAAAAAAAATACAGAAGAGAGTCCAAAGCTGTACAATGAATATATTGTAATATTCATTATAGTACTTCCGATGGAAAATTACAACTTTTTAAGCTACTACATTACATTGAGGTGAAAAACTGAATAAACACCCAAAACCAAATCAAACAGATAGATGTTTCTAAATCCTATCCCTCTGCTCAGATGGCACACTGTCTCTATTACTTTAAAATACTACTACTAAATGCAGGAAAAGTTATTGGCTTATTCTTGCAATATAGAAAGCTATACTAAACAGAACAATCTGTATGAAAAGCAAGCAAGAAAAAAAAACAAAACAGAAACCACCAAAACTACTGAGATCATGAAGGAGCAGAAGGCCAAGTTCCTCTGCACCAACACATGAGAAGTTACAGCTCATGACATTATCAACAACCTAAAGAAAAATGGCTTCATAGAACAACTCCTTCCTGTAAGCAGTCTGTAACTAACCTCCTATATTTTTGCATCCATGCATGTCCTACTTGCTGCATGCAAGCGCTGTATCAGATAAAGAAAACACGGACAGCATTACGATTTTTATCAAATCATAAGACTTTATACTTGAACTGCCAGCGCTCCATAACTCCATAAAACCACTTTAGTCAGTGCACAACACCGCAATAAACTATTTCATTACCAGGTACCTGAACAGCAGGCTAAGGAGTAGAGGTTAGATCACTTAATGGCACAGACTACATACTCAGGTAGGAGCTAAGATGCCATTAAATCACAGTAGAGTTATCCTCTGTTGGTTGAGACGAAACTGCTTATCTGGAAATTGTGATTTGATCCCACCACACACCAACTCTTACAAAATAACCTCCAAGTCTTTCCCTGGGTTTTGACTAATGTTTCCCAGTAGGAGTACTCTAGATATGTTCGTATTAGATCATGTCAGAGATAGAAAAGCTTATAAAAATTGTGTGCTCAAAAAGTCTTGTGTGGAAGAGAAGAGAGCAATTTTAGTCACCTACTGGGAAAGTCTATTGGAAAATACATGCTCAAGATACAAAAATCAGAAATGAAACTCTGAGATTATGATCTTTGGTTAGGTAAGAAGATCAAATATCCTCATTAAGAATCCCCTATTCAGTTTTTTTTTATTATTATTCTGTTAGGTTTTTACGAACCTACATATGTGATCAAGGCTGCCAGGAAAGACAAAAGTTAGACCCAGACCATTCAACTTGTTCAGCTGACAGTAGAAATTACTTACAATAACTAACATAGACTCCCAATAATTTCTTCTCCAAGATAGAAAATATCAAGGCATCATATTTATGCAAAAGAACAAAATTATTTTAAGATCAGAGATAGTAAAGGATCTAATCAGCTTCCTATCTTTTCCTACTTTATATTAAGGAACCAGTCTCACATCACTTCTAAACAAGGTTGTAGTGGGTTAAAAGGCATGCTGAGATTTTAAATTAACCTTATCTAAATTAACCTGGATTAAGTTATTTTTGCTGTCAGTCTTCTTTCTCCTCCTCATAATTGCTTCCACGGTCTGATCAGACTACTGAGTGTACCAAGTCTTATAAGAAAAATAAATCTGTTTAATGAAAATTTTCTTTAGGAATAAAGCGTTCTTACTATCTACTTCAACACTGCTTGGATGACTAAGAAATAGTCAGAAATTATGTCCTCATTGTTTTGGCAATATAGCAGAGTTTGTAAGAACTAAGGCTCACTAGGGAGGAGTACTTTCTGAAGGCTTTTTTCTTGAAAGAAGTATACTGTGCTTTGCTACCAATTAGAATTTTCCTTGCAATATAAATAAAAAATGCTGTGCTATCTTCAAATCTCCTTCTTTCATATCCACTCCTGAAAAACACTTGGAATTAAACATTCCCACATTTACTATTCACAAAAAAAAAATTAATTATCCAAAATACGACCTTTTGTTCCTCTAAACTACGCTGCTGTTGCTAACCAATCACTCCATTAGCTGTAACTACAAATTCCCTATACAGTCGAGTCTTTAACCATACGTTAGCAATACTGTACTCACACATACGTTTAGCCACAGCATCATTGTGTTTAAGGCGAATGACAGAAACTGAGTAGCTATTTAAAAAA